>CM076581.1:638299798-638384347 GCA_034641835.2 Pinus albicaulis | reverse complement strand
TCATACTTACAACACATATCCAACCAAGTGGATTTACATATGAGACTCAAGTACCCAACCAAGCGGGTTTACATAAAGTGACTCAGCTACCCAACCAAGTGGGTTTACAAATTTGACAAGTCCTTACATGACTGAATATTACAAATTTACATCATGGGTCTCAACATGACATTTTCATCAGAATATAAATATGACCATTTATGACCAACACCAGAAAGTCCTCAAGAAAGAGAACATATTTCAGAACCATCATAATGCCAACAATGCATTATACTCAGCAACACTAATGCTCCCCCTGAATCTGTGCATCCACGCATCCTTCTCATATGACTAAGGCTCCCCCTTAGTTTGTGCATCCTGAACACTTTTACCAACAAATCATCAAGGCATCTTTATCAAAACATTAGAAATAGAATTATGAGGACTGGAACACCACCAGAGATACCAAATAGTATCAGAGATACCAAGAAGACCGGCACTGCGGCCGAGAAGAGCCGACCCAAGAAAAAATTGTCGCTAAATCGACATACGCGGTTTTCCGTGTAAGAACTCGCGTATATACGTCACCCAGAGCCAGAAACCCGCATATCCAATGTCACCTTCTATATTTTAATCCGCATCCGATCATTTGTGAGAAAAATGCAAGAAAACGAAATTTTCTTTTCCGAGATATTTGACTGCTTCCCTGGACCACAGATAGAACAGAGTAGTTGTGTCTTCAAGCGTCATCCAATGGTGGTAGCATAAGCACATTAGTAACCAAGTCTTCATATTCCGTGCAGCATCAATACATTATTTTCAAGAGAGATTATCATACCATAACAGCATATTCAAATAAGTGTCAAGCAATCATTCATGTGGTCCAATATCACCATGATCTTCAATATTTAACATGAAGTAACATATGTAGGCAAAGATCTCAACCATAGTAACAAACTCGCATGATCTATTCTTATTTCTCAATCAAACGACATCCAACTCATCCATAATCTTCAACATAAGTAACCAAGTATCATGTCATCATTATTTAAAAATGAGAAATTAAGCTGATATAGAGTCAATAAAACAGTTATTAACAATCAGACTGTTACTCCCCCTAAGCCTCTGCTCCAGATCTTCAGCTAGCATATAAATTCTCTTATCATCAATGCATACGCGACTGTGTCTGATGAAACTCGCGTGTATACGCGACTTTTTTTAATATAACCCGCGTATGGAAAGTGAAGCATAGAAAATTTTCATCTTCCTTCATCTCCCCCTGAACTTGTACTTCCTGTACCTGTCTTTTCCACATCAGATGCGATGTCAGAAGTAAACATAACCAGAATGATCAATCAACCATGAGATTCATCATACATTGCTCCCCTTATGACGATACATTACTAAATCTCATAATGTATCCCACATCATTCCTGCAGTCAATAAGAGAAGTAAGCTTCAGAAGTGGATGACTGCAGTAGGGTCAGTATTCCCTACGTTTCTGATTGGTCTTCCTTCTTTTTCCAAATTTGCTTGAACTTCCTAACTGTGTGCTGAAAATTGTCCACTTTCTCAGATCTGTCCAACCTGCATTCCTTTTCTACATGTCCATACTTGTTACAAGAATAACATCTCATATGTCCAGAGAAATAAGCATAAGAATCATAATGAGTATTTCTAATCTTCCTCTTTTTACAGTCAGCTGCTTTATGTCCATACTTATTACATGAAAAACAATATCCCTTGAAGCTACTAGAGTACCTTTCTGAGTAGAACCTGTTTGTTTGTGGCTGAATTGTTCTGTGTCTGCAATTGGCTGCAATATGCCCATAATTATGACATTTAAAACATTCAACGTTCTTGAATGAATTCCTTTGAGAATTCATGATTGTTGGTCGATCTTTTGTTTCTTTCAACACTTCAGGTTTTGCATTGACATCCTCTGAATTTTTTGCACTTCCTTGTGAGCTAGATTCTCCTTTAACAGTTTCATGGAAACCAAGACCAAGTTTGATAGCAAGATACCTTTGATTACTCAGAATATTGTCCAAAATATTAGTACTATCATGAAACCTCAAAAGTTTAACCTTTTCTTCTAATTTACCTTTGAGAATGTTTACCTCAACCTCCAAGGCTTGACATTGCTTTGTCATGCTTACTTCCTTCCTTCTTCCATCTTCTACTTGATGATTCAGATTTAGAATCTCTTCTTTCAGCCCTTTTTCTTGTTCTTCAAAAGATTGTAAGAGTTCCTCATTCTTCTTGTGTGATGCTTCAAAATCTTCTTTGAGGGAGACGATTTCTGCTTCAAGTCTTGCATTCTTCTTGTTTGATTCTTCAAGATCTGCTTGTAGAAGTTCTTCATGTTCCTTGTATGATTCTTCTATGACAGACATGATTTTTGCTCCAAGTTCTTCATTTTTCTTATTTGATTTTTCCAGATCTTCTTCGAGAGAGATGTTTTCTGCTTCAAGTCCCTTACATTGATTGGTTACATTGTCATACAACCTTTGATTCTTGTTCATCTGTTCTTTCATTCTAGAGATTAACTCTTTGGAGATAGAATCTTTTTCTTTATAGGCTCTTAGTTGATCTTCAACTTTGATCTTGATAACTTCTTCTAGATCCATGACATTACTTTCACTATCTTCACCATTGCATGCACAGGAAAGTGAATCACAAGAATAATACTCAATACTTGTTTTATCTTCTTCATTTTCTCCTGCACATGTTTTCTGAACTATCTTCATTTCAGTGGCCTTCTTCTTTTGCTTCTTTTCCATGAGCACTTGTAGAGCTTCGTCAGAAACTTCTGGATCCATACTGTCACTTCCACTATCATAACCCTTGCATATACAGTTAAGTAAAATACAAGAACAACGATCAATACCTATTTCATCTCCTTCAATTTCTGCTATACATGATTTCCGAGGCATCTTCTTTCTTTGAGTAACCTTCTTCTTTTGCTTCTTTCCCATTGCGACGGATCTTCTTCAAGCGACGTTTCGTGTATGACCCCTCTCGATACCAATTGTTGGGGAAAAATACTAGGAAAGTGAATCGATATTTAGGACAAAGCTGAAACTTTTTACTTTTTCATGCTCTAAAACTCATACGCTACTTTGCTGAAGCCAACTAGCGTATACACGAGATATATCCTTCATAAAACTCGCGTATACCCGGAGATCTAATTATGCCATTAGTTATTTACTTATATCATTCCATAATTCATTCATTAGATGTTCTATAAACGATATTAAACATGTGCGATAGAGCAGAATAAACCATCACACAAAGCATCACACATGAACACCGGGATTTTTAGGTGGAAACCCAACTCGGGAGAAAACCACCGGCACGGTTGCTTTCCGGCCTTCAATATTTTATTATAGAGAAAACATCTTACAACACATGTCTTTGTGGTGCGGACTCTACCGACACGCGAGGCACACCCACACACGCTCATTTACCGGCCTCTCTGGAAGAGAGCTCCAACCCCACGACTCGTTTACCGGCCTCTCTGGAAGGGAGCTACGACCCCCTGCTCTCGTTTACCGGCCTCACCTGGAAGGGAAGCAACCCTGATCTCTCGATTTCCGGCCTCACGGAAGGAACGCTACAACCCACGGCGAAGGCTCTGACCCTCGGCTACCTCTATGGACCACGTTTCATCAATTTTCATGGATCCAAAGCTTCCTTTAGGACACCACTTGCGAGGCCACATTTCATCCATATTTTCAAAGCTTGGACCCTCTCCATACATTTAAGCACGAGTCAAACATCAACAACGGATAGTTAATACACGGTAGATCGAATCGGACATTTCATACCCCATACTTCGGCAAACCCTAGTTTGCATATGCGCTTTCC
The DNA here is from genome assembly GCA_034641835.2 of Pinus albicaulis. Classification (NCBI taxonomy): domain Eukaryota; kingdom Viridiplantae; phylum Streptophyta; class Pinopsida; order Pinales; family Pinaceae; genus Pinus; species Pinus albicaulis. Next base: position 638,380,498 of record CM076581.1, on the reverse strand, counting down.
TTTTATTGATGCTCGCGTATATACGCGCCCGTCCACATCAGCAGTATACATCTGTACAAACTTCACTTGCGCATACGCGCTTTTCTTCAGCGAAGCCGCGTATATACGCGCTTCCTCTGCGGCTAACTGGCGTATGGATCTTGACCATTACGAGGCTACATACTTCTTTAGATTAGATATTCGATTCGAGATTCAACCCTTTACTTCGGACGGATGTTCGCCTCATCACGGATCTAATCACTCCATAAGCGATCTAGCAAATACGGATACATTTCAGATCTAGATATCACTTCATCATTTCTTCATAGGTGCATCATAGATTGAATCTATCATCAAACCTTTACCCTTTCCATACGAGGATACTTCACGAGAGAAGTATTCATTCAAGCTTCAGACATCTCTTGCACCCACTCTGTAATTTTCACAATGAATTTCTTCTCCTTATATAGGTTTATCCTTTTTCAATACCATGAGCCCCTTTTTCAATACCATGAGCCAAAACCACATTACATCAGATGGTATTCTTGGACGAAGTCATTTAGGCGAAACATTACCCGATACAATGGGTCAATACCATGGTGGTTGGTTTTGCACTTTTAGAGCGCTTTTGCCCATACGTGACTTGGAACGTTCCTTGCGCGTGCATACGCGACTTCCCCTAGGCCAATCCGCGTATACTGAGAGACATACTCTTTTTCATCATAGAATTAGCACATGTGAATTCCTTTCTTCATTGCCTTGTACACACTATAGATACATCAGATTTAGTTTGTCAAACCATATTCTATCAAGCACAACTTCATCAAGTAAGTTGCCATTATCTTCATCGAAGTGGGTTGTCTTTCAAGGACAACCTCGGCATCATATTGTCAACAAACATCATATCACATCATTTACCAGTCCATCAAGTCAAGAATAACTTCATGGTGGTACGCATCAAGGACGACACATGTCAACGGTCGCATGTCTTCATCTTTCATTCAGGTTCCATCAAGGACAACACCCTACGCATCATATTTCCAACAATATTATACTTAGTATATTTTTTATTCTTTCATCACACGTATGTATGTATGTATTTTTAGAATTTTGTTATTAATTTTATACATTTATAGTCTTGATAATACATTTGTATCTTACTTATTGTATAATTTATATTACTATATATTATATATAGAAAGACGGGGGTCTTGAGAGAGAAATTTGGAGGAGAGATAGTTGGGGAGCGAGAGGATATAGATGGAATGAGAGGGATGGAAAAATAGAGTGGGGGAGAGGGTGTGATAGGGAGTGAGCAATATAGAGGGAAGGAGTGTGATGGAGAGAGACATGGATGGATGGAGGGAGAAAGAAGGTGAGAGTGACAAAGAGATGGAAACTATGTGAGAAAATAAAGAGGAATGGGTGGAGAGAGAGCGGGGAAAGGGATGTGTAGGAGAATATAGACATGTGTAGAGAGAGATAGAGAGAGAGAGAGAGAGCATTATGGGAATTTTGAGGTCTAAAATGTGCCTCCTAGAAATTATAAAATAATTTTGAGTGTATCTATAATTATAATTTGATGGTATTGATATATTATGTTTACAACAAGATTAGTGTTAATCGTGTACACACCATGATATGTATGTTCCTCATTACTTATATTTTATGAATTCGAACATCTAGTTGTTATATTTGTGTGTCGGGTTAAAAAAAAAAGATATAACAAGAGTCAATCAAAATATATATATATATATATAATCACTAAATATTTGTTTCTTTATATTTATTAATGTGAAATTCAAGTTTTTTAACTTTGTTTTGAGAGACAAAAAAAAATGTATGCATGCTACGAATGCACATGTATTAATATTTCTAAAATAAAATGACAATGATAATTTGTAACTATCGACAGATTTTACTACGTCGTAGGAAAACACAAATAATATGGATATGAGAAAAGGGTGAGGACTTGAGTTAAAAAATAAATACCTAATGAGAAATTCAAACTTCAGATTTTTTTTGAAGTGGACTCCTTTTATTCTAATTCTAGCATGCTAAGTTCCTTATTTTCTTCTTTAAGTGAGAAGTTTTCATTGTATTCTGAACATGATGAATTAAATAAAATACTATTCACCCGGAATCTAAACAGGTTCAACATTATGAAGAAGAATTTATATAGGCATATTTATTTTCTCTAGAAATATATAATGCATAAAAAGAAGAAATAAAAAATAAAAAAAATAAAACATAACCAGATATGAAATGAAAACATATATCGTGTATTAGTAATAAAATATTTTACCTAGTATAAACCAGTGAATAGAGTAATGATAAATTATATAGACTAAATATCACAAAATAGTGAATATGTATATCATAATATTAAGAAATTAAATAAGCATGTCGATCGTGTATGAGCATGACCAACTTAAAGCACACATAAAGAGTCTTTACAAAAATTGCACCCTAGGTTACACTTTTGATTTATAAACGAAGAATTATATATATTTTAAAAGAAGTCCCCACAGATCAAGCGGTTTCCAATTACCCGAAAACTACAACATTTTAACTTCTTGAGGGTATAAGACCTGGGAAAAATTGGAAAGATTCTTAACCGCAACAAGGTTAGAAACTAACATTACATTCTTGTACGAGGACTATATAAATACAAGTACAAATAAAAACCAAAAAACACTATTAATGCATAAAAGTTCCTCATAAGGGACTCTAATAATGTTTAACATTTAAAAAATAGATTCCATAGGAGTCTCCTTCCTACTGGATCAAACGGGCATGTGAAAAAATCGACCTAGAATACAAGCGAAATTAAGTTAGTGTAATGACATCAGCCCCTGTTTATGAGAAGAGAATGGGAAAGAAAAACTGGAACTCAACATTGTGTACCTGAACACCCAAAGAGATAAGAGAAAACATAAGAATCGATTTTGGGTGGAAGAGAATTTTGGTGTTTAGAAAAGAAAAAAGGATCAATAACTAAAGAAAAATATAAATCATACCTGATCGAACTCTTTCTATGCGCACACCCTCTAAATATTTGGACTCATCGTATCTTGTAAGTTACCTATACAACCAATTTGACCAGGAAATTAAAGTCAAAACTATCTCCCTCCCTCTATTCACATTGCCTCGAACACGAGAGAAAAGGAAAGTTAAGAATGAAGACCCATTTATCACAGGAAATGGAAAATTTTGATAGTTACTATAACCATAGTAAGGAATTTCGGGTCTAAGAGGGGAACTAAAAATCTGTCAAGAGGTGTATACATATGGAAATTAAACGAGTGGGTCGTCACCACAAGGAACCTACAACATAAACGCAAATGCAAGATGATGAAGCATACGAGACACATGGTAGGTGTGATGTAGCGAAAACAACTCAAGCGATAGACAAGTTCCAAAATGAAAAGTCATATTTTCTAGGCCATAACTTTAGGGTTTAGACATATCATTTCACCCTTGATTCTCCCACCCAAAATCATTGTCATATGATTATCTTTTCCAATACAATTAACCTCACCATCACATGGTTACGGAGAATGTGGCATTCCTGAGTGGGGCATGAAACTCATGAAGTTGTTAGGTGTCAAAAAGCCGATGTAAATAGTTAACATGAGATTTAGACAAGTCAATCTAAGTGGGAACAATGTAGAGGTTAATAACGTTGACTCTAACTATGTGGAAAAACAAACCCATCAAGGAGTATAGTAAGGATTTTGATAAGATAGATAGATCAATTAAACACGTTAAATTAATAAAAACATTGAGGCATGAGTTAAATGAATACAATCGAGTTGTAGCATGCAATATCCTTCTGCTTCTGAAATAATTATTTTATTTTTTAGAGTAAAAGATGTAATATTGGATGGTTGAAACACCATATACTGTGTAAATGAAAAATATATAGTAAAGTGATTATGAAATAAGTATATTTTATTTAAAAAAAATTGTGATCGAAAATTACTTTGAATGAGACACTTGAGTAAAGAGATGGTTGCCAACACCAATAACAGATAATATTGAGATAAATATTGCATGGGAAATATATGTTTCCAAAAATATGAGGATTTAAGTGATGGATAAAAAAGATCCATTAAATATTCTAGCTAGAGAAGGATGCTAAACATATGGAAGGATAAAGAATTGTTGGAGATAAAAGAAGGGTTTAAGAGAAAAATCCTTCCATAGAAGTGGAGACTCCGCTAATGGAAAAAACAAGTATGGATGAAAGGTGGAAACATACTTATTAAGGAGATGAAGGTCTTCTTAGCTCTCGGACATCTCATTGGAAATTAGTCTCAGCTCGAGGGGGACTGGTGGACAGTTCATGGTTGGGTGGACAATGTGCTCATGAAGTGACTCTCCCATTTATTCTGATTAGAAAATATGCCTGCACACCTTTTTTTGTGAGTATCTACATGCATTATGTGTTTAAAACATTTATTTTATTTTATTATGTGTAGGTATCAAGATCTACTGTTTTATAAATTATGTAGTCGAAAAGATTGCACAGTCATATAAATTTAAAATTTACCGTCGTAAAGACTGTATATTATAAATCTTGCAGAAAATGATTTCCATATTAGTTTACAGTCTAAAGAGATGATTTTCATTGCTATAATTAATTAACTATATTAACATGGTCGCTGGTATGAAGATATTGCTTGAGGAATGATTTACATACTTTGGTGTTAATATTAATGTCTTCCCTGTTTTATGAAAATTCAATAGTTAATCTCTGGAAAGAAAGTTAAGCAAAATAAAAAAATACACAGATCTATAGTGAACTGAACCAACTGGGTCAAATTGGAATGGTTAGAGCCCTGGTCTTATCATAACACTTTTAGAATCAAGGTTGTATACCCGAGGCGAAATATTGGTGTAAGGTCAAAGGAAGAAGCATGTAGATAGAAGGATTGGTGACTAATAATTTCCTGTGTTATACGTAGTTCCAAACATAGTAAAAGATTATTAATTAATTACATAAAGTGACTGAATGGGAAGACAACACGTGATGGGGTAGAGGAACAAGAAAAAAACTTTGTCGATTGGGGTTTTTGTTACTATGCAGTACTTGTGTTAAAATATAACTTCACTTAACCATGGTAGGACGAAGCTTGGGATGCACTTCCAAGCAAGGTCTACATCATTGGATTGTTTACGTGATGAAAGCGTATAATATCCTTAAGAAAAAAAAACTCAGGAAGATTTAGAGTGTTACTTTGTACTTTAGCTATCATCTTTGAAAGGTAATGAAAAATATAATAAAAGAAGAATGCCCAAAATTCAAATGGTGCCCGCAAAAGTCCTAACACTTGACTAGTACTGGGTTTCTTCATTCATTTAACCATCAGACATGGTGATTATAAAATAGATAGCCAGCGACAGGCATTAGTTTAAATTAACAATAACTTATCAGTAACACGAATTAACACAAAGAACAATATTAGTTGTCTAAGTATACTTAAAATAATAATAGCTATTGTAAAATGAAATATAAATCATCACAGTATATAAAGCTTATGTATTAAAAAGTTATGTTGTGAAAATTAAATACAGTTACAATTCATATCGTAAAACCCAAAAAAAAAAAAAACTTATTCAAATAGAACGCTAAGAATGCACAACTAAAAACTAAAATAACTCAGTATTAATATAGGGCCTTACAGGCCATTATTTATATACAAAATAAGATTCCGTTGGTACATGAAAATCAACAATAATAAATTACAATAATATGGCTGAATAGCCAGGATGAACTCCCTGGGTATGTCTATCGTCATACAGCTGACTATACTCTCAGCAAGTAAACTTATCCTTCAAAGGTATAGATTACATTGAACCTAGTAACCAATGAAGGAAAATAAAATTGTAGACATTATCTTAATTGTGGTAGACCAACATAAAATAGCCTCCAGATCAGCAGTCCAGAGGACCATTCAGACTTCAAATAAAACTCAGCTACGAAAAGATTAATTTTCGTATTTGGCAACGCGAGGGGAAACAATGACACTGACCTAGGAATGTTGGCGATATATTAGTCAATGGTAAAAATAACTCTTCAGAGGATGAACCAGCAGATGAATAATTGTTTACGTACCTGAAAAAATTACCCCATATTCAACAAGTGAGAGTGGCCCCATAAGAAACTAAAGTAAAACAGTAAATGTGCAGTGAAAAAAAAAATTTCCCATAAGATTATTTCTATAGTTACCTTAGTAAACAGATCTATTTATTTTCCTCTTCACGTATTTGCTGGAGAAGAATCCACAACCATTTGGAAAAATTAGAATCGAAGGAGGAACACCAAAATATGGTGAAATATGAAAAGACAAATATGCATAAGCCCAAAAAATGGGTTAATAAAATTGGAAATGGAAAGGAATATGAGGGGTCAAAAGTCCCTGTAGTTTCAAGGTCACTTATTCCGTGGAGAAACCGGCAAGGTTCCTACTAAACAATGGAGCCATTAGTAGAGTCGACACTACACTCGGGCAAAGCACCTTCCCCCCAACAATGAACCAATCCTCTAGTTCCCTCCCAAGCAGATATTTGTTTCCAACAAAATAAACAACCTCTTATGATTCCAAGTAAGGTATTTTATGTCTTAATTCCCAAGAATATTTTTCCATAGCGATGCCTCACTTTTGCGTTTTGTCAACCCTCTAGCCTAGGCATTATTTATTTCTTTTTTCCATTAAAGCCCACTTTTCTCTCTCATGACACTTTGTTCCACCCTTTACTCGGTGTTTCTCTACAAATTACTATTTTTAATATATTTTATCTCAAATCCTATTAAATCTTACTAATCAAATCCTCGACATTTTTAGGAGTTGTTTAAGGGATTTTTTTCTTTTTATCTCATCCACGAATCATTAGTTTTCAGATCTTGGCAAGAATATCTTAACTCTAGTGTTCCTTTCCCAAATAATTTACAAATTTACCATTAGGTCATAAAATTCATTTATTTCATCATCATATTTGATTTTTCACTTAACTTAGGTCTACCATGTTTTCCTAGGGATCACATCTACAATTAGTTCAATCTAAAAATAGAAGATATTTACATAGAAATAGAGGGTATTACATTTCCAACATGTTATCAAAGCTAGTTCATCCATGACTCCTCCTCATGAGAGGTATGAGTGATCTAGGTGGATATTAGTGGCCACGCCTATTCCACTAGGACTCCCAACATTTTTCTTGCGGTTGTTGTTTCCTTAAGCATGCGTTACTATTTTTGAGTTTCTCGGGTCGCGAGCTTTCGCGGAAGTTGTTTTGAGGACTTAAAAGACATTTTTTTTGGAAATCACCCACATCTAATAGTAGTCATCAACTCAAATTTCTCTATTAGTTGTTTTATTCCTTGGAAATATCTTTCTAAGTGTTATTGTGCATCAAACGGAGAATAGTATGCCAAAGTTACAACCGAAATTGATGTACCAATTTACCTCAGCAATTGTCCGGATTTATGCGGGAACGATAGAATAAACATATAACCATAAAGACGAAGCGACGGAAATAACACTTCATTTCATTAATATCAAAAGAGCGAAATTTTCTTACGGTGAGTCTGGAAATAACACTAGCTTATGTAGGAACGCAATAGAATAAACATATAACCATAAATGCGACGGCGGGAAATAACACTTCATTTCATTAATATCAAAGAGCGCGGGAATTGCTTACGGACGGAGATGGAAATAACACTAGCAAGCTAGGGCGCTCGTAGCTATCTCTGAGAAGAGATGTGGCGGCTACGAGGCCTCTGAACTGATCTACAATGAGGTTCGAGGGCCTATTTATTATTTTGAAACAATGGGAAATCCTAAACATCCAAAACCCTAACCCTAGGGAGATGAAGCGCCAAAACTATGGGCCCCGTTTGGGTAAATTGGTGTTTCAACTTCCCGAGGGCGTAACTTTGGCATACGATCTCCGTTTGACACGTAACATACCTCGTTAGAAAGATCTATCCGAGGACTACAAATTTGCTGAATTGAGAAACATGTCGGTCCATGGACCCATGTTGCTCTCGTTTTCCAAAAACGTCGTTTAGGGCCTCAAACGGCTCGGAAGTTTAGGACCCAAAAAGCGCTAAAAATAGTAAATTGTACCAAGCTGAAAAACTAAAATAGACAATGGTGGAGCCCCAAGTGGAATAGGCGGGTGACCACCAATATCCACGGATCATTCCTCCCCCTTAGGAAGCAATGGTCCCCATTGCGGTAAGTTCCTCCATGAGATGAGGAAATTCTGGCGAGACTTGGTCCCTGGTGAACCACTTTCCTTGGTGCGGGGAGTTGGCCAGCTTTGACAACCTGATATAGTTGGATCTTCTGTGGCGAGTATTCTTGATCATGTCCGATGCAATCTGTGGTGAGTCTGTTCCATGCGGTCTGGATTTAGCTACGGTGGTGAGTTGTTACGCAATGTCCAAGGTGTCCGGTAGAGGTGGGAAGTAAGGACGAAGAGCGTCCACATTGAAGGCGGGTGCGGACCAAGGAATGGTGGAATGCGAGCTCGAAGGCATTGTTCCCTACGGCCTTGGTGATGGTGTACGACCCATATCGGAGCGGGCGAAGCTTGCGGTGGGGTCGATGAGGCGCTCATACGCAAAATGTAGCCATACTTTGTCGCCCAAGTTTGGAAGTTGTGTGGCACCGTGTTGATCATGGAATTGCTTTTACTTGGCATTGGCTCCATCCAATATATCATGAACCTGTTGGCAGATGTGTTGAATACGCTCGATGAAGCTACTTGCTTTGTCAACTTCGAATTTGGACATGTAAGTTTGTAATTGGCCTGGCAGTACAAATGGCATGGCTACGTACGATAGGACATAGTGGGCTGGAATCCAAGCCCACCTAAAAGGGGCTATGGCCAATTGAGCTGTGGAGAGCCCGATTATAACTATGTTGTACATAGGGAGGCTCGTCCATGTGCGTGGATGCTTTGAATGAAGTGTACAATCATTACGATTGTGACCTCTGTCTCGGCCATCTGTTTGGGGATGGAAATACGTGGACTTAGTAGCTTGGTATCCAACATCGACCATAGGTGAAACCAAAATGTCTTGAGAACTATCCGTCGATATGATAGGCGCTGTGGGATCCCAAAGTGCACCTACACTCGTTCAAAGAAGAGAGTTTAAGCGGTGGCTTGTTGTGATATTCTTCTTGCGGACCGCCATGGCCATCTTCGAGAATGTATCGACGACCACAAAAACACGGTCATTTCCCTGCTTAGTAGAAGGCGAGGCCCGACATGTAATCAATGGAGATGGATTCCCAAGGTCGACTAGGGGTAGGTAGAGGAGTATATAGGCCTTGCTTCTTGATGGTCGGTTTGGCAATGGCACAAGTAGTGCGAGGGATATGATGTGCTTCTCGACATCCCCTTTCGAAAGGTTCGACCAATAGAAGCTACTTGCGGGATTGCCAGCTGTTCTCGACCCCAAAATGCCCGGCGACTCGGCGTAGTGTGCTTCCCATATCATCTTGCACGCTTCATGAAGGAACACAAAGTGTCCCATGTGACATAAAGGTATCTTGGAGGTGAAAATTTGGAACTTGCGTACCCCCCCCGAGAGTGCCTTGTAAGTTTGGCCGGAGTCTGGGTCACTCTCATAGAGAAGCGGCCAATCGAAGTCTCGTGCCCTGAGAGTTGAGAGCCTGGAGTGGTGGCGCCATGATCGGTGGTGGTGGCTTGATTTGCAACATGATTAGTGCTACCCTTCTTGTACCAGTGTTGTCATGCAATTGCGGATATGTGGACCCACTTCGATGGCGATCGTGCAATTTCCCTTGTGTCTGTATGAAGGCTAGGGGCACATTGATGCAGTAATGGATGATTGTTTCCTTCCCCAAATGCTGTCCCTGCTTCCATTGTTCGACGAAGCTTGCCTGATGGATTACATTTCTTTGTCATATGTGGGTACTTGCGAACTATGTCGGACAATGTCTCAGCAGAAATGCCTTTGGATGTCCCTATTTGAGTAAGAACTACCCCAATAGCATAGTCGAGAGGCATCTGTCTGGTCAAATGGTTGTTGCAAGTCGATAAAGTGAGCAGGGGCAAAACGAGTTTTCAATTCTGTGAACGCCTTACGATTTGAGGTTCGACCAAAAAAAAATTTTGCTCTCGCTCCTCCCTTGGTAACTTGACTCCAAGGGCCAAGTGATGTGAGAGAATCCCCCGCCAGAACCTCCGGTAGAAATTAGCAAGACCGAAATCACAAAGCTCTGTTATGATGATTTGGTGGCCAATCTGAAATGACTTGGATCTTGGATGGATCCGCACCCCCCTTTGGATCCACAACTTGTGTTGCCGCGATTGTTTGGAGGACTTGCCGGATGTGGTGAAAGGTGCTCTTCCCAAGTTTGGCTGAAGATCAGGCATCGTCAAGTACACCAATACAAATGGCAGTTGGTGAATGGCATGGTGTAATCCATCATCCTCATGAAGGTGGCGGGAGAATTCGTCCAATCCGAAAGGCATGACTGACCATTCGAAAAGGCCTTCCTTGGCTTTGAAGGCGATCTTCCACATCGGAGGGTTCAATTGGTACCTGGTGATACCCCGGACTTTAGGTCGATCTTGCTGAAATATTTTGCCTTTGAGTTGGTCCCGAAGGTCATCAATCCATGGGATTGGGTAACTATTCGGACGATGATCTTGTTCGGCGCCGATCGTCATCTGAAGTCTCCACGTCCATATTCTTCTGTACCAACTTGATCGGGCTCCCACGGGGTGATGAACTTGGTCTGATGTGACCTTTATGCAAAAGCAAGTCACAGCAGATACGCACTCTTGATTTCATCATTCTCCAAAACGAGCGCGCGATAGATCGGTCCATTAGGTAGCGGCGCACACCGGGGTCGGATCAATTGGGTGCTTGACGCACAGTGCGGAGGAACCCCTGTGGGTGATGTGAATATGTCCCCGTACTCCTCCACAACCTTATCCACTTGTTGTTGTTGTGACCCAATAAAATTCGTGGCCATAGTCTTCTTGCCACAGGGGCGGATCATCGAGCCAGAATTTCCTAGTTTGGGAAATGAGCTTACGCATTGTTTCATTAACCAAAGAGATAACGGCAGGAGGTGGTACCTCTGGTATCTGTCACAACTTATTTCCCAACGTAACAATAACAACACGAGAGTTGAGACTCATACACGACATGCCGCTTCCACAAGTATGGTTGTCCTAATAATAATACATCGAAACATCGATAGGAGCAACGTCACATAATAACTCATCAAGTGAGGGCTTGATGCGATAGGGGAAGCGACACTACCGAGGTGACGCGGAGATCTCGTCCTTGGTGAAGCCACCACGATGGTGTATGGATGTGGGTGGTGTGGTCGGCAAGCCCAACCGCTTCACGGCGTCGCCCAAATGAGGGTCTTTTGGCTCCCATTGTTGACAATATGCGGGGGCCCTTTTATGCAGGAGTGGAAGAGACGTTCCTCCTCCTCTTGGATCTTCGGTTCCTCCTTTTGGATCTTTGTAGTGGCAACGGTGGTGTTGGGCTCCGCATCAATAATCTGTTCCCTTTTTCATTTATATTTCGAGTTCGATTCGGAGTCGAGCATGCATGCGACTCGAAGCCCTCATCTCGGCCACTAGCCGGCACTTGGCAGGCAGCCTCACTTTTGTTGTGAGTGGAGCTCTTATGGAACTCACACCACTTTCCGTGTCATTCTGGCTTTGCAGTCTTTGCATTCTTTCTTGTGGCTTCGATGAGTTGTCTTTCGTGCCATGCCTTGGCTCTGTCCTCTGTTCTGCGGTTTGGGAGCACCTTTCCCTTGCTTTTGATTCGCGGATCCAAAGTCTCGCTTCTTCTGCTGATTTGCTCAATCTTCGCATCATACAGGTATGCCATACCAAGAAAGAGTGTCAGAATATTACCTCCTGAATGTACGTACGGTCTTAACTGCGATACTTTAGCACCGAATGTTTCTACGAATCTTTGATACCCAACTTTGTGCGGGGTATGGAGCAGTTCATCGGCTCATGCACATCTTGATCCCGCGCACATTTGCCGGCGTGATCCATTGTATGTACTCGTCCTCATAGCTCCCCACGGGATACTACTATTCCTTGACGGCGTCTCGGAAAGAATTCCAAGTTGGTACGACCGAGAACGGGGAGGGTTGCATGCAGTCCTTGTTCTCACATTGGAACCACCGAGTCCTTAACCTGGGGGGTAGCTTTGAGGAGTGCAAAAATAATCTTCTCGATTTGAAAAGTCATAGGCAAGAAATATCCTTCTAACGAGATTCAACCATCTATCTACGGCATCTCCGTCTATTTGACCCTCAAATATGGGAATGTCTAAATTTACTTGTACCTTAAAGGAGTCGCGCCTCCCGAGTGGCTCTTGGATGCGAATGCCTCTCGGTGGGTAGCGTTGAAGGATCGAGAAAAGTTACATCATCATCACGTTCCTTTGTTTTCGAGGGCCTCCTCAGGCAATGGCCTGATAGGTTCTCCTACTCCCTCATCTTTCTTTTCGTCCCCATGGGCGTCCGTCGAGGTTTGCGAGGCGATCTTGCAAAGGTTCCACCCCGGGTCCCGGAGCCCTAGCTCCTTATGCCGACCTCATTGGGGACATGCAAAGAAGGATCGAAAAACGGAACCCCTCGTGCCAGCGATCCGGATTTGTGCGGGAGCCTTGATAGAATAAAAATATAACCATAAAGACAAAGAAGCGGCGGAAATAACACACTTCATTTCATTAATATCAAGAAGCTGAAATTTGCTTCCACCCGGACGAATGGAAATAACAACGCTACAGTCTTTGGTAGCTATCTCTGAGAAGAGATGTGGTGGCTACGGGCCTGCGAGACTGATTTAGAATGAGGCTTGAGGGCCTATTTATTATTTTGAAACAATGGTAAATGCATGACCAAAACCCTAACCCTAGGAGATGAAGCACCAAAACTATGGGCCCGTTTGGGTAAATTGGTGTTTTGGCTTCCCGGGGTGTAACTTTGGCATACGATCTCCGTTTGACGCGTACATTACCTCGTTAGAAATATCTATCCGAGGACTACAAATTTGGAATGAGCAACATCGGTCCATGGACCCATGTTTCTCTCTGTTTCCCAAAAACGTCGTTTAGGGCCTCAAAGCTCGGAAGTTTAGGACCCAAAAAAGCGCACTAAAAATAGTAAATTGTCTGCAGAAACTAAAAAGCTGAAATAGAAAATGGTGGAGCCCCAAGTGGAATAGGCGGGTGACAACCAATATCCACACAGATCAACGGGGCCCATATTTTAATGTTTCATTTCCTAGGGTTGAGTTTTTTTTAAATTTTTAGGGTTTTCCACTATTTTTTCAATAATAAATAAGCCTTCAAGCCTCATTGTAACACGAGTTCTGAAAATTTAGTTGTCGCATCTCTTCTTAGAGATAATCTATCGCCCTAGCTTGTTTGTATTCTATTTGTAAACATATTTCAATTAATTGATATTTATGAAAGGAGTTTTATTTCTATGGCATCTCTTTGTTTATGTTTATTTATGTAATTTATTGTATTCTTATAAATACATATCGGTGATATTAGGTCATTTTTTCTTTCTCGATCCTTATTTTGGTGTACCCAACAAGGTCGGGGTATAAGGAGTTAGGTTCTATATGGTTGAAAATTTTCAAGATCAGCCTCACAAACCCTCATGGTTGACCATGGGGGAAGAAAATAAATACGAGGGAGCGGGGGATCCTATCAAAATATTTCTTGAGGATGCCCTCAAGAAACAAAGGAATAAAATGATGGATAAATTTTCCCGAGATCCTTCAACAGCTGCTCACTAGCGATGCATATGCGGCCAAGAACAACTACGGAGGAACCACTCCTTTCGACGTATAATTAAACTTAAACATTCCTATATTTGAAATGCATATAGATGTATACATCATAGGCAATATAATTAAAAGGTTTAATTTATTGGAAGGGTATTTTTTCCATTATTTCTCATTGAGAAAATATTACTTTCACTCCTCAAAGCCACCCCCATATCAAGGCGGTGAGAAACTTCTGTGAGAAAAATGGTGAGAGGGAACCTTGTCTATTCTAGGTACCACTTGGAATTAGTTACTAGATGGAATCAAGGAGCAATATTAACCTTTGCGAGCTATGAGGACGGTACATCCAATGGACCATGCTGCAGTAAGCAAAGGGATCAAGATGTGCATCACCGAGGAATTTGATCGATACCTAAAAATTGGGTATTAAAGATTTGGAGAAACATTTTTTTCTCAAGTACCACACCTTTTTGCATAGATACCCTCGAAGGAAATGGATTTCCTTGACCTTACCTCACTTGGCACAACATATCAATATTCCACGAAGGTGAAAAAATTGAGCAAAGAAGTGAGACATTGGATCTCTAAATGTTTGAATCGAGCTCTGAACCATGGAACAATGGAAAATCCAAGAGGGTTACTTATAACAACATTACAAAGAAGAGAAGGACATGGTTAAGCGGTGTTCACACGGCTCACTCATGACACAAGCGAGTGTCGGGTAAAACATTCAACGGGTGGATGAAGGCGAGCATATGAATCAAATCAATAGTGTAGTTATGAGTCGAAGCTTCGAGCAATGTCAATCGAAAAGGGAAGAAGATAATTGATTTGGCACCCAGTCTACCATTTCCACCACCAAGATCTAGAGGAGGATATCAAGGATCTAGAGAGTGGGAACGCCTTTTCTAACTCTAGATGTGGGTGAAGGATTCCCATCACTCCAATTCCTTGTCCAAAATGGAAGCCAAAATAAACACCTCGCTTTAGCTTTGGTCATGAAGTCACTCAACCTATTGACACAACACACCTACGGTCGTATACCATCGAGATTGGATTGACCAAGGAAAATTTCTTTGCATCGGGCAGCAATGCTACCTTGGGTACAGCATAAGCCTACTCATGGATGAGGTACTATAGATGTGAAACAATCTTGATGTGTCTCATGTATTATTAGGCCAACGATATTACGGAAGTGACATGCTGTGTGTATGAGTCCGACTCATTACATTATTATTACTTTGGGAAATAAGTTATATAGGATACCGGATAGTACCACCTTACCATCTCTTTGGAAGTCTTTTGCAAGCAATGCAAATATGTATTACAACCAATTTTCATTATAATTTTTCCCGAGGAAAGAACAATATTATGGCCATAGCCTCCAAATAGAACCTACACACGATAGTAATAGATGGACCAAGTCATGGAGGGAATACGGGGACATTTCTCTCGCCCACAAGGGTTCCTCTTTCTACTCTATCAAGTCAAACACTCATTGATATAACCATAGGCGTTTCATAACTCATGGGTGGAGTCTATCAACGTTATATTCTAGAGAATGATGAAATCAAGAGGCGATCCAAGAGCTATTGTAGAAAGGGCACATTAGGCCAATCTCCTCACGTGTATTTTTCGGGTGGATAAAGAAACTAGATTCTGAACACATGTAGCATATCCACTAGCGAGTCCACAATACCTTAATCCTACTATGACATGATCAACATTAGGTGCCACACAAGATCCGGGTGGGTGAAAATTTTGGTTGCATTTGTAGAAAGAATGCCTAACACAAGCTCATTTTAAGAGCTCATACCACTCTAATATGGGCCTTACACCAATAACAAGGATATGGGAGACAATGTGTTTGATCTCAACATTCCCCCATTCCTTGGTCGCCACCCGGTGTTCCAAATTTGAATTAGCCTTAGGCCATAGTTTCCACCATTGCACAAGGACATATGACATCGAACTCACACCAATAGAGTTAAAGTCATATTGCATGAAACAAGCTAGAACTAATTAAAATCATAGAGACACAATCATGGCTTGTTAAAAAGTGATCCAACTATATTGGGTTGTTAAATCAAGTCAACTTTGCAGACAAGTGTCACAAGGATGTGATTCGGTAGGATTTTCCTCATCTCTTGGAAGACTCAACACAATGCCGGACCATTGATTCCTAAGGGGATAGGAATGATCTAGGTGGGATGTGGTGGCCACCTCTATTTCAACTTGGACTGATTTTTTTCTCTCTTTTTTGGTTTCCTTAATTGCTTAAAATTTATTATTTTTAATGACTTTTTAGGTCTGAACTTAGAAGCCGTTTTGAGGCCATAAACAATTTTTTGGAAAATCACTAGCAACAATTATCAATTTTCAACTTGACATTCATTGTTATTATTTTTAATCCTTGGATAGATATTTCTAATGAGGTATTTTTTGTAGCAAACGGATATGTAAAGTTACGATACATGAAGATTTATGTACCATTTCCCCAACGAGACCCATAATTGGTGTTTAATCTCTAAGGTTAGTTTTTTGGATAGTTGGGGTTTTCATGTTCTAAATAATAAATAGGCCTTATCCTTAATGTAACATAGCTCAAAGGCATGTAGATGGCACATATGTTCACTTAGAGATAATCTACCATTTCCTTACCTAGTATATGTTTGTTATCACGGGAAAATCGGACAAGCACATAGCATTATTAAATGTCATGAAGAAGGACTTACACGGTTGAGGCACATTAGAGAATATGAATTATTTAAAAATATCTAAGGTCTAAGAGGAAGATCAAATTGTGTAATAATGGAACCGACAAAATGCTCCTTTGTGCACACTTTCTTGATAGTGCACCTTTGCATGAATTTCCTTTAAAAGTCACACGGTCATGACAGTGGAAACCCTTTCCGGGAGCACAAGGCACAGGATAGCCGCCTAAGGATAGCCGCACAAGCCTCAGGACCTCAAGGGATAACATAATGGAATCACCCTCCTCTCTTGGGTCTGCATCCCATGTCCTGTACCAAGAGAGGGAAGGAAAAATCTGAATTCTCCTATAAAATACCACCAAGAGATGAAAAATAGGAGGACACATTTTTATACTCGCAATTTCCCAAAGAAATCTAGTAGAGTGTGTGATCCGGAGAGCGAGGAGATGGGGACTCGGTTATTGGCCATCCAACAACTCTAGTCCACGGAAGTGTAGAGAGAGAGACTTTGCGCCAAGGTAGCTTGAGTAAAAGACATCCTTACATAGACTTAGAACTCCTAGTTCTAAAAGTCCCTTGGAATTGGGTAAAATTTCATCTTCATTCCTACAGCACTCAAAAACGAGGGGATGTAAGCACCCTTATTTGGATTATTGAATTTGTTTGACTCTATTTAGAGATTTTGTATTATTTTTTTTAGTTTAGTTTTTATGTTTGAATATGCATGATATTTCACTATTCAATATGTTTATTACCTTCAACATGTTCCTAACACTGTGACTCCTTTATTTTTTAATACGTAACCAAGAACTTAAGACGGAAAAACCACTCCTCATAAATGAGTTCCCAAGTTGGTACATTTAGGTACACCAAAAACACACAAGATTGACAGCTCCACTAACTTTTGTTTCCAAGTTTATGTGGTTGTTCCTTTTTACGAGACCTCTTTATTTGTTGTGGATTTGGTACAGAGTTGCCCTTTCTCTCCTTCACTACCTATTTCACCCTCGGTGAGAGGTTGAACCTAAAACTCCAACAAATTTTTTGCGGGGAAAATTCGTAGTGGCTTTCCTGAATAGATGCGCCTAGTGCGCATTCAACGGTGACCTATCACGGCCTTCGTGCACAATGTAAACCCTTTTCCACGCGGAAACCGAAGCACAAAATTGGTGATATTTCCATTATTTATTTCTTGTAAAGTAGTACTTGAAGCCCATAATAAATCTACCAACATTGGTTGAGGTGTCACACAACTTGTTAAAGCTCATGTTAGCACTTGTTTAGTAGTTTCGGTGTTATTTTTAGTTCAAGTTGATTTTACTTAAAGTTAACACATAGTTTGAAATGGAATAAAACTAACTTTGTTCCGAAATAATTATGTTTTTCAAATTTAGGCACCAAAAAACACCTAGATAATTAGCCAAGTAAGTGGCCCCCACTCAACATGCTTAGGTAAATTGTTTCATTTCTAGTGTAAAATTCTTAGTTTTATTCAATTTTTTGCACTAGGATTCGGAATGGGATCGAATTTTCTAGAGAGGAATTAATGTCGTTGGTGCGAACACGCTGAGTGATACTAGGCAAGAATATGAAAATATCTTATAACTCACCATCTCCTATAGTTGATCATTTAGATTAACTAGGAAAACTGAAGACCCTCATCCCACATGTTTTCTTTTAGGCAAAGGCAAACAAACATAGTTTAAGAGAAGGGGATTTTTAAAAGGATCATCACATATCAACCAATATGTTTTTGTTTACCTTTTTTCCACACACATTCTACACCTAAGCAAATTAGAGTCCTGAAAAAAGCCAGCAACCAAACTCACAAACTCCCACTGAAAAAGGGCCACAAGAGTAATTATAGTTTAAGTTATGACCAATGGGGTAGGAATCCAATGGAAAGAGCCTTATGATGGAGTCCATGTAGTATAAGTTGAATATTTAGGAGACTTCAAATCATGTATCACAGGAAAGAAAACCTAAAGCACAACGAAGTTCGATTTAGAGAGTTAGAGCATAGGCCTAGTGTGGCGGTATTATTTGGGGCTACGACCGAAGTATGCAGTTACGTAGTGGTCGAAGCCCAAGATAAACGCTAATGTGGGACAATGGTGCTAGTGGTAAAAATTAGACATCCTTCCCTATAGGTGATGATTTCTAGGCTTTGATCCTTTACCTTTCTTGGATTTGATATTCTTGAGTTCTACTGAGGGGCATCAAGTTCATTTGGGACATTGTGCCAACATTCGCGGAATATCTTCTAAAGGTCAAGTTAAATTTGAGCATGTGAGGACAACTTGACTTCTAGGATTTGAGTATCATAGTAAACAACAAAAAACCATAATTTTTTATTATTTGATCACACTGGATTAATGCTAGGGAAAATTTATCTTTTTTGCCTTTCGCGCTTGGTTATTATATTACCAGTAGTTTTTTCATTTGATTATAATCTCTATCCTCCTAAATATTTCAAAACCATACCAAGTCGATCTTAGAATGGACCCAATGGACCTTATT
Source organism: Pinus albicaulis (assembly GCA_034641835.2). Classification (NCBI taxonomy): domain Eukaryota; kingdom Viridiplantae; phylum Streptophyta; class Pinopsida; order Pinales; family Pinaceae; genus Pinus; species Pinus albicaulis. The sequence goes on along the minus strand of CM076581.1, from coordinate 638,361,452 downwards.
GATATAGACGTATTTGGACCTGCACCAAGAGGGTTTCAAGGGACTTTTTCCATTTAGGCGTCAAGATGGAACACGCTGCCCACCTTTATTGGTTCATCCTTTATTGAGGCATCATTAGTTGGGAACCCTAGTCGGTCTCCAACGATGCCACACTAGTGAACACCCCCATAGCGTCACCCCACTCCTCCCACAACCCCTAGTGGGCGGGGAGGAGTGCTACACTTGGGGAAACCAGTGAATGCACAACGGACATGGAGGCAAAGACCCTATTCCTAAATAGAACATTGTGTTTTCACAAGTTGCATTTCATAAATCGTAAGAAAATTACTTATTTTCTTAACGTTAAATCTCTAGGATTTAACCAAGTTGAAAAATGACCCCATTACAACCCCACACGGCCTCCATGCCCAAAAATCTCCCTTCAAACATTCGAGTTCGAAGGAAAGCAAACGGAAGACCCAGAAATCACGTGATGAATTTCCAACTTCATTAGATCCTAACAACATTGTTGACGATTCTATTCGACTAAGAATATTTCAACGCACCCACCTAACTAGAATAGCGGGGCGGAAATGTTATGTGGAACAACCTTTCTGCTACACATGGAACCTTTAACTCCCTCCTTCTGCATTCACGACCTATTTTGAATTTACCCATCAACCATGATTACGGAATGGAATTAATAACCTACTTTAGAAGCACTCGTCATCAATATCTGCAGATATCTCTCCACGAATGGTGGTAAAAAGCGTCATTGTTTGTGTAAGGCCAAACTCGATGATCGAGTTGTTAGACCTATTCTGAACACTATCACGCGAAAATTTCAAAGGATGTGACGCAACAAAAGCCCATATCCCAGGAGGACGACACTCAGTAGAACCCAACATCTCGAGCTGATATTTATGCGGTGAGGTATATTTACAATACTGCCTAATGCCCTATGCCTACAAAATTACAAATAATTTCTATGGCGCGTCGAACTCCACAGACGGTTTAATTGGAATAAGTGACCCAAAAATCACCTAAGTAGCAATGTTCCATATCTCGATTCGAATATTATTCTGCCACAACATGTAACCCAACTACCAAAGTCATCGTATGCCCCTGCTGCAAAATTTGACCCGGTAGGGCATCATCGAGCCACTTCATCGGAATGGGACCTATCCCTCGCTCGGGGGACCTGAGTAAGTAGCTAGACATGTTGAAGGAAGATCTTCCCACCAGCCAGCCATTTATAAACCGAGGGCAAGGACTACAATATTCTAGTCCCAAGCTAAAAAGCACACCCATTAGAATAATGCACGGGTAGACTATGTACCTTCCCAACCCCAACCATGCCAACCATACAATCGGGAGAATCAAAATTATCCTCCCCTAACGGCTAACAAAAAGGAAAAAAACAAGCCTAAATGAAATCTGGACATGGGGAAAAAATCAACAACACTCTCTTCGATCTCGGACGGAGGCAACTCCAATAGAAATCAAAACTAGGAGCGAAGCAACCCCCAGGCGGAACAAGATGCCAAGTATTCGGAATAACTAGTCTTGTTCGATTTGTGGTGAGCATGGCCATTACACTCACCACTTTCCCAACCTCCCCGAGCGAGAAGAAATTTGTAAGTGGACAAGGGGTATCCTCCCGAGCGAGACAACAATCATGCGGAGCCTTTCCCACATCAAGGGATAGTTATGAAAACACTGAAACTCCCAATGATTCAGGAAAAAACAACAACAAAATCTACATGATGGCCCAGAAAATTTTTCGGATAAGAAACCAAAATTAAGATACCACACCAAACACCAATCGGCGGGGGCAGTACAAGTGAACCAACAACACATTTGACCATAAAAAGGATGCGTATTGAACCTTTTCCAAAAATATCTAAAGGACCAACTAGGCGGGTAGGGAAACCATTCCAAAGCGGCCCGAAATATAGCATCGTGGATGATCTAGATCAATCTCTCATTGCTATGTGCTCTTTGGAGGCATTAAAAACATGCCCAAAGTAAGGAAAGCATTACTTTGCGTTAGGCACCATCGAAGCTGCTGATTCGCGCCTTATGTATTTTGATTTAGATAAAGCCACCCCTAGGCTTCCCTCGATGGTCTGCCTGCATACTAGTGTGAGTTAAAAACATCACCATTCATCGATGTATCATTAGCGAGGGTGCATCCTCGTCACATCATGTGAAAGAACGTATGGTATAAGTTAGGGTCTCTGAACTAAATCCATCGGACACCATGCTTCAAGCATACGATGGATGCCCCTCGGCTCCCATCGGTCTCTACCAAAACGTTTTGGTCACTTACTGACTCAAGATGGTCCTTATAGAAATTGAATTATTTGATGCCCAAGTGGATTAAAATATACTTCTTGGCTGAAATTATATGTACGCCATGTCATCCATAGCCTCCTCTTTCTTCAAACTATGATTTTCCCCCATGAGGAACGCATCATTATGGTCGACCACTTGACACACAATGAAAAATGGCCCCTAAAAAATATCGATTTCATTCTACCCTATATAGAAACATATACTAAGATGCCTACAAAGTAAACGATAATATGGCTTGGGTGAGTTCAAATCATCATCCATCCTAGGGTCATTCCTGGGGAATCCCCTGTTATGGAGTCATCACCTAATGTCACGGGGGCTCCCGGTGCATGATTTTGTCATGAAGCATCGATGTACTAGTCAAGAAATGGAGATGAGCGGTAATGACATGGCTTCCTCAGCCACAATAGCCTCTCTAGCCTATGCCACCTCCCAAACTCCTTCCTCTTCCCCCCGGACTGGTTTGTGTCGCAACGGAGTCATGGCCATGATGGTCCTACCAAACTTATCATTTGCAATACCGATGCAGTACCTAGTCAGCCTACTCCAATAGAGTCACATACATCACCTCTACGGGGTTAATCCTCCTCAATCTGAGCAAGCCCCAGCCATTCGGGAGATTATCATAAACATCCCTTCAAAAAAAATTCCCATCGCAAAGCCAATGGTTATGACGAAGAAAACAAATAGAAGAGGAAAGAAGGTGGAGAATCCCACCACACTACGAAAATCACCGCATCATGCCATATGTGATGTAGTAGGAACGTGTGACCAAATGTCAAGGAAAATAATTGCATACAAATAGCATGTACTATATGGCAATTATGAATACTATCACCCATCATTTCCCGGAGATCCCATGATATAGGGATGCCTCCCATGCCATCAAGAAATCTATCAAGAGGATCTCTCCACCAGTGTCTATGAGATGAACCTCACATCTATGCATTTGCAATAGGAGCAGCCTTTGATCACGGAAAAGAATCTCGTTCATATTTCCCCTCGATCATATGCTATGTGTTATGCATTTAACGTGGTCGATTCATGAGGAATGTGAAGCTCTAGAACTCATCCATAGGTTGTATCCTTAGGGAACATTTACTATGTTGATTTGTGGGCAACGAAATTCACATTTCCTTTATGTGATGACAACCACATTTTCTAACAATTCAATTTATATCCCCGATTCCGTAAGCGCTATATAGTTTATGCTCAACCATAATTACGCCTCTCCTAAGAACATGGCTCTAACTCGAGATACGCAGAAAAACTCAATAAGCGCTTGTATAAGATGTGACAAACAGATCCATCCTCTTTTTGTTAGTGAAAAGCAACCAATCAGAACCCTTAGGTACTAAACGGCCCTGCGAAAGAAAAACATGTACATTGTGTAAAATAGCCAATTATGTGGTTTCCACTTTCCACGACTTAGAAGCACTACGATGCTCGTACCAGTCATGCCACCAAGTGAGTAGGATGGGAACCCTTGTATAGGATATTTTTCCTAGCATATAGAATAATCCTCGGCATTAACAACGTTGTACCTATATCCGACGAGTCATCCTATAATTAACATGATCCATACATTAGAGGAGAAAAGTGAGGATATTCTCAACCAATATGGAAGGAGGAAGAATGCCCCTGAGGAAATCTGCACACCTAAGTCATCATGAGATGAAAATTAGGAAGATTGCGCCAAACAAGCATGACTCGGAAGGTTCAACCACAAACATGTGAACTATCGCTTGTTGACCCTTTGAAGTCGGTTAGTGCGAAAGAAGCTGAAGCACCTTCTGAGATAGTTTCTGAGTCTCTTATATCCCCCGAAAGACTTCTCTCTAACCAATAGAATATCATACAACTATTGCCGGATTTATTCACACTTTCATCCCTTTTAAATATCCGAGCTTCTCCCGAAGCTTAGAGTGGCAAGACGGCGTTAAGTCTACACTCCCCCCAAAATATTTATCATACCCAAGAAAAAAACTTGGAAATGGAAATTAAGACCTCATATTCACATCGGATCCTTTCCAACCGTCCACGTACGGGACAAAGATTAGTGTTGATTCCCACAATCTACTCGGTTAGTGGTACCATGCACCATTTGCTTGGCCATAACCAAGAACCGAGCATGCCCATTATTGGAAAAATTAGGCTCCTCTTTACAGACACAATTTCCACCATAGGAAATTGACAGCACCTGCGAGGGCTAACCTTATTGTAGCAAGCCCCCATCACGGAATCCCCCACCCCCACCAAACGCCGACGACACCGCCACCTTATAAGATTCATATTATCATGTATCGAACTATGACTCGAGCTATCTACTCTCACATCTATTGTAGGTGTCAGAGTCATCTCTTAAATACGAGTAGTTGTACCTACAACGGTGCAAACCCAATCTATCTACACTCCCTCGACCGCGTCGGATTTCTACCACCACGTCGATGACTATACACGGAGGCGAACCTCTTCTACACAATTTCCTTAGAATCAATCCCTTTAAGGTCCCTATTCCATTCAGATGAAATATCCTAGAGGCCATGGCAGAAGCAAGATTATCCATGGGATCTGATACATCACCACTCGCTTTTTCTTGCCAAAAAATTGTTGATCACGACAACAAAAAAGAACAAGGTGGCTTTATGCGGTCAAATCAAAATATTTCTTCCCATGAGAAGAACTCGATTTGTTCAAAGAATCCTATCTTGATGCTTGATGTGTTTGAGGAAGAAACGTATGTCAAACGACTCCCTCTTGTCAGAGAATATATCCCAAAATCCTAGAAAGGTCGGAGAAATATCCTTTGGGGCAGCATGTTCTCCGAATTAAGTAAACTCTTATACCCAATTGCTACAAGAGTATAGATATATCTTTGCATGGGACTACTCGAAGTTCCTGGGCTTGAGTCACTATCGTAGAGCACCATATTGACACTTGGCCTAATGTACCTCCAATACGCCGAAGCTTGATATTGGCACACCCATCAAAGGCAAAAGCAATAAAATGAGAAATCGATAAGCTTCAAAAACCCGAGTTTATCTACCCCATTTTTTATTGATCTTGGTTTCAAAACCTATTCCCATCATAAAAAATCGGGGCACCTTACACTTTTTACCTTAGATTTCGCGAGATCCTGAATTTACATACCACCATCGAACTCCTCTATGATACCCGACCTCTCTAAAAAGCGTCTAGTAAGGCAAGAGTTCATCGAAAGGCGACGATCGTCCGCTGCAACACAACGACACCCACAAGGAATGGGTACAAACATCGTTCGACCACCACATCAACCCTCTCTCATTCAGGGAGATCTGATCTATGATTTTGAAAAAGAATCCTAAGGACGAAAGGTTCAAAAATTTGTAAAGGACCCTACATCATAAAAAATTCCCTCCTTAATGGGGCATACATATTTGTCGATGCAGGGACGAACATGCCTCGGCAACCCGGTGAGTGGACTTTATCTCCAGAAATTCTCTACCCATAAGAATAGAAAAGGCCCACCATTGGATTTAACGTATACGAACCCAAAAATTTAATTTTTTTAACCAAAACACTTGTCACAAAACACGCGCTCTCTTGTCCTGTTATTGGATTACCAACGGAGCACTTCGTTTGCCGATGGAGCATCGCGTGGGTCTCAAATTTTAGCGGCGAGTTTGCCTAGATTACCTATTACCTCACTTGATCACCCTCTTTGCACCAATGGTGTTTGTATCATCTCGGCAACAAACAATCGGGCGAGAATATGACGTCGATCATAAGACTTATGTGAATGTCCTTAATCAGGGGCATATGATATATGCATATATACCTTGATTCCCATTAGTAGTGTCACCAGTTAAACCAAGAATTTGAGATAAGGGGGGGGGATTCACATGTTAGAAAATAATTAAGTGCAAAAATATTAATCCAAGGGTGACTGTTACTTTCACACATGTACGGAAAATTCGAGAAAAAAAAATAGTTGATCGCATAGCTAACAATATTCTAAATTGGAATGCATATCGAATAAACCATCATATTTAAAAAAAAAACAAATAGAAATAGATATCCATCATCTGGGAATATTCCATAATAAAATCGAGGGCACATCATGTAGAGCCACACAAAATAACTCTTCCATATATACCAAAAATGTTTGTGTCTAAGTACAAAATATAGTGTCTCTCACGACCGAAGTAAGTCGGCCCAAAATATATACAAAAGTACAAGTAAAAAAAAATAAGGGAAGCATCCTCATAATCGGTGCTTTCCCCATGTATAATACGACTCTAGGGCGGTGCTCCCCATGTGGGGCACTTGGACCAACAACCGCTCCCGGTACTAATACGGGGAGCCGCCCTCACTTGAGTCACCACCGTCTTAAAATTGTCGTTGAAGCCCTCTCCTAGGCCATCAAGGTCTGACCCACACATCCTCAAGGTCATCTATGAAACCTTAGGTAGGCATCCTTTAGGTCCAAGTTGTCCACTCGACCCCATGTATCGTCTAACACCCAAGCTACGATCCTAAAGAGAAGCCGCATACTCTGTCAACAGCTACATGATCCTTTTCCACATCGACATGAGCTCGCTCGAGCGCGGCCGATCTCCACGGCGGAGTTGAGTTTCTACCCTCCCCCAAGGGGCCAAACCCTCTACCCGGTGCTCCACCGGAGGTTGTGCGAAGGAGATCCTCTAGGTTGTTGAATTAGATGGTGTCCCACCAACCGAGCCGGAAGGAATGTCGTCTTAACTTCTATACGAGTAGCTTGATACTATGTCGATGTCATCATAATACACATATAAAAAAAAATAAATACCCAAGTAAATGCGAGAAAACGTAAAAACATACATGTGGCCCCCAAGCATATCCAATAGGAAGACCCATGTACGGGTCTCCCCGAAATTCCATCCTCAAACCAAGCCTCCATAGTGGAATTCCAATAACGGCCCACCACCTCTGTCTTCCACGAGGAGGCATCCGCCGGGGGCCCACCTCCTCATGCCGGCTCTGTGGCCCCCATGCAGCCTTTCTTGCCATCATAGGTATCGGTGGCACCACCCGCTCATACATGATCTTGCATAGGATGCTAGCATAAGTGAACAGCTTTGATTCATCACGGACCTTCGAAAGTTATTGCGCCGGCATCCCATCATAACAAAAATGGGAAAAATCCAAATATTTCTAGTCCTCAACCGATGCAAGACAACGATCTATGGTCGATGCTTGATGAGGAGGCAGACGACCCGCCATTCACCAGAATGGCCACGAGCCTGCTTGCTCGGCTAGGCCGTGTTAGTAGCAATCACTATGCACCCCTTCATAAGGGGCGGATTGCCACAATGACCCACTACAAAAACCGAATCCACTCTCCCGGAGAGGGAAGTGGATGAGTCCGCCTCACCTAAGGTAGTAACTTGGTCACAAAATAGATATCTGTCTCGGTAGGACAGAAGTTCACACCCTCGCGCAGCCACCATCACCTTGTGTTGCTTCTTCCAACATCGAATCGGAGTAGCACGAGAAGACGATCATGTGATCATAGCGGGTCATTCTCCATGAGTTTTGAAGACCCCAAAGTGCTAACTATTGACACGCGTGACCATTAGCGACGACGCTGGCAGATATCAGGTCAATCCCTCTCCCCTCAAACATCCTGTCACCAAAGAAACGGGCACACATCGACCACATGAAAACACTAAAAAGAGACAAAATTTCACAAAAAAATTGCAAAGATAGCTTCGGCCTTGCAACGCTTGTTCCTGGTATGCGCGAGGAGATCATCTGTCTTTTCGAAAGACGTACCCAGGCACGCTGTTCGTCGAACGGTACGGGGAAGAACATCTATCTTTCTCACAAATGCACCAAAAGGCATGCCAAAATCTAGGACAAGCACGATAAATGTGTGCACAAAACCTTATTTGTGCATGCAAGTTGGGCTTTTTTGTACCTTGATCACCTACGGGAGTCAAGGAAACAAATAGCACAGGATCCATACAAACCCATCTTGTATGGACCGTGGCCTTTTTAACTCTAAAAAAATAAAATGCGGGACGTCATGGAGCCCACACGGCTAAAACATTGCTAGTCCCATGTACTCATCTTGTGCAAATAGCCCAGCTTCTCAGCAAAAGGCTCTAACCTCTCAAAGCGTCGAATGCTCAAACAGACACAAATGAACTAAATTGAGCCATATTCGCCTATATGTCACCCTTTTTAGAAATTTTGGAGGTGATAGAGCTAGTTATGTACTAAATAACACAATTATTTATTATCAATCCGGGTTGTTTATGCTTTGAGGCAAGTTCACTATGTGAAGATCAGATGTAATCAAACCTTGAAAGATAAGTTATTCAAAAACTAAAAAAGTAATACATCCTATAATTCTAATTCATTAGTTTAAAGAGGAAGAATATTGAAATGATTCTTGACTCAAGAAGTCCATTTTCACCTCCAATTACCACTTAATGAATCGGAGATTAAAACCAAGAGCTTAAGATGGATAAATTATTAATGAAAGAAACTCTTAACTTAAGAGACACATAAGGTATTCCATCATAATTCATTCATCTCAATATCAAAATCTCAATAGAAACTACTTGCATGCAAACCAAAGAAACTAGTTGTAATTCATCATTTTAGTAGAAGGGATGTTCAACTTGTACACACCATTTTCCAACTTGATAAAGTGATGAATAAGCTATGAACTAATGAAATCAATCATTATTCATGAACCACGAAGCAATCTGAAATAAAGCTTTGAAAAACCGAGTTCTACAATCATCAGATTACAAGGAAATAAAACTAGTTAACAAGAAGAAGAAGTGTACTTAGCTTGGAATGGGGGCCCTTCCACCCTTGCCTTGCACACTTGATAAGTGATCTCGGAAGCTTAACTTCGAGTTACACATCCATAGCATTGAACAAGCTAACAACACAAGTCTTCAAATTAACTCCTCAATCCAAAGTTGTCACAATATAAAAGTATAATAAGTCAATAATACATAAGCCATCAAAGTTTTGGCTTTAAATAAGAAGTCTCATGAAACAAGGCGATATATATTCACTCAAACAAACCCATCTACTCTCATCCACCTATCTAAGTCAAATTCATTACTCTTATCCCAAGAAATATGACCAATCCCATAGAATCTCAAAACTGCCCTATTTCTATGGGATTTATGAATGACTAGTCATGATTGACTAGCACCAAATGGAGGCCTAATAAAGCTTGTTCTGTTCGAACCTAGCATAGGCGCTTAATCCTAGTTTCCAAGCTGTCCATCCATGCATTTGGTGTGCCAAGTGTCCTGCTGACCACATCAACCATAGAGCTATTACGGGAATTTACGAGATGTTTTTGCCAATTTTTGCACTAAAAACCAAACTTTCATAAAACTTTTTAGAAATTAAAAAATTAAAATTAAATACCTGAATGGATATCAAATATACATCAAAATGGAATAAATGAAGGGAAAATGGATGGGAAATAGATGGATTAGTAAGTTTCTTTGAGCGAAAATAAGATCAAAACTAAGGCCTAACATCTCTCCCTTGCTTATCATCAAGCATGTCCCCATGCTTCTGATTATGTGGCCAAATAATCCAAACTGTGTCATGTCTTTCCCCAGTGAAAGCTTCCTTGACCTTGTTTTTCATACTTTGTTTGCCACATATTCTTTTCCTTTAACCACTTAAATGCTTGCTTAGAAAGTAGATTATTTTTTCGTTTGAGTCTCTAATTCTTCTTTTAATTTTTCATTTGCCTTAACCAATTTAGCACATTATTTTTCTTATTTTCCTTGTTTTCCTCTTTTAATTGTTTCTCCACAATTTTGCTAATTTCAATTGGTGAGTTAAGTCCACCGATTCTTCCAACATTGATTTCTTTTTCAAAATCTTGTGTTGTTTTCATTAGTGATCTTGCTCTTTTGCATCATTATAGAAGAATCCCTCTCTCAAATACTTCTTGCTCAATGTCATTTCTTCTTGTTGTCTTGGGAAACATGTTTCTTCTTCCTTGTCTAAGTTAATGGGACTTTTATTTGTAAATCTTTTAGGAATAGACATAACGGATGTTTCATTTCTGCATGGCCATCATTGGTCTATTTGTTTAGCTCTTGTTACGGGATACAAAGGTGAGTTCATCAATCCTACGTTGTTGTTTTTCTGCTCTATTTTATCTGTACTTCCTTAATGCGATTCGATGAACTGATTTTTAGACATGAACTCTCTCCATACTATGCCTGTGACCTCACCTGATACTCAACTAGGATTTTGATCAATCCTTGATGGTAAATGCAATCTGTAGGCTGTGTTCATGTTTCTTTGTCTCAATCATTCTCGAGGCTCCTATATAGGAAGTAAGGCAAATTAATCCTATCTTCTCCCCTTAATCTTTGTAGAAGTCGACATGATACGAGTGGGCAACGCTATATCCTTTATCACAAGTCAAAAACTTCTGGATGACCAAAACCAACTCACCCCATGGTTCATTGAACCATTCCACAAGGTATCCCTTTTGTTCTATGAAAAGTTCCTTTCGGTTCTTCTCGAAGAAAGTCAAGCTTTCTCCTTGAAGTGCAAGCCCTTGTAATACTTCTCACCTATCATGGGTAGATCTCTAAAGCTTGGGAAAGATATTCTGGGGTTCGGGAATAATGACATCTCCTACCGATGTACGGGTGTAAAATGAAATTATTTATAAAATCCACTGGTTATCTGTTGAGTGGCCATCAGAATTTTTGTAAAAAGCTTATCATCCATTGCTTGGTAAAGTTTTTCTATAGTTTCCTTCCCCCGGCTCTCTATCGAAATTTTGGCTCTCATTATCGACATTGTTTAGAAAACCCCGATCAATGTAGGCCTCTGTATTTATAACTTCATTTTAACAATAAAAATTTATGACTATCGTCTTTTTAAAATGAAATTCGAAACAAAAAAGAAGCACCTTCCTCCTCGACTCGACTCAACTACGCCTTTTTAACCTGTTATATTCCCTTGCAAAGCAACTACATTTGAATCCTGTTTAATGCAAACAACACACACGTATATCTCTTGTTAATATCTTTTGGTCTGTTTTTTAAATTAAATACACATGCGACGATAACCATGTTTACTCATCGCCAAAAAAAACATGATTTCTTTTGTGTATATAAAACAAAAAAGCCGAAGAGTGCTCTCGGCCTCATCATCAAAACCAAAATTTCCAAATGCTCTCGGCCTAACGCAAAAACATTTGCAAAAGGCAATTATTTGTAGCATAAAATTTTGGAAAATATGCTTGCGGACTCATCATAAAAACCACAAAAATGCAAAAAGGCTCTCGGCCTCAACCAAATGTGCAAAAAAAATTCTCGGCCTCGACGCAGAAAAGATTGAAAACTGTATATATATTTTTCGGCCTCAAAATACCAAATATAAACACAACATTTTTAAATGGCTCAACAACCGACTCCATTTGGCAACCAACAATTCACTTGACAATCCCGTACATTCGATCACATTTACGATTCAAATGAAAATAATCAACATGCACGAGGCACATAACGAGAGACCACAAATATATCATGCATCCACGAGTTGACGGCGCGCGGCAAAGGGTGTGTAATTGAAACAATGGTTAATCAATCAGCAGTGCACATTTAAACAACTCTCGGCGCTATAACGTGAACTCTGCCTCACATTTTACGCTAACTCTGTTTTTAATGCACCACATTCCACATACAATCCGAAACCCGTTAATGTGTTGTGCATGCAATAGTTCTAGACTTTAAATGCTGCTTGTTTAACTAATGCTTTCTATACCGGGATGAACGCATCAAAATCTATCAACATATGCGTTAAGTGTTGTCAATGGAGATAACACGGATTTGTAGCGTTCGCTTGTCAACGAGCGTGGAGTGTAACGCGGGGCGCTCCAAATCCCTATTACTTTGGTCGATTAAGCGAAATTTGGCAAGGCAAAGGATTTAACGGTTAATGACAAGCAATCACACACATATCCCACGGTCGCCGGCGTAAATAAACTTCTTGTTACCTAAGCGGGATCCATCTGCTATCTACGAGAACGTTAAACCGGAACGATTTCCTTCTTTAAATTCGCGCCAAACTCACTTCACCTTTCTTTTCTTGTCTTTGCGGCTTCAAACACCATTTCTCGAGCTATTCGGCGGTAAGGGATTGGTTAATCAGCGCAAGAGCTCGGTCGGTTTATAGACGTTTCGAGAGGTTTGTCTTGCGCTTCTCGTCCATTGGTGTTTACAATGCGTGGTTTACATGGCCGTCTTTGTTTGACCGGCGCGGCGTGTGTCATGAGGATGGCAGATCCTTTTCTACGCATGACCCTTGCGCGATATATTGGCCAGCTGACAACGAGTTGCCATGACACGTGTTAAGCTCGTACTGTGTCTTTGGCCGGTTGTTGTTTGGTGTTAATGTTTTATTCATTGTTGCGGTGTTTATGATTACGGCCAGATTGTGTACTTTGCATTGCAATGATACATTTGCAATGATATTCCATTACCCCGCCGCAATACCTATATGAAGGTCGTGCCATATGGTTTGCGCGCGGCCGACCTCACTCTACATTTTCATTCCATACGCGCCTTTTATCCTTCGCTTATAACATATACCATATGTTATGCTCCCGATACCATATATATTAACCTTATGCCATATGCGCGTGGGGTTTATACCATAACCTTATAGCATATGCGCGTTGGTTTCATATACCATATATAATAACCTTATATCCTTTGCGCGTTGGATTTTATATAAATGACTTCCGCGCATTCTTCATGAACTATAGTATAGTTTGATACTTATTATTTGCTTTGTCTTATATGCACACCTTTATGATTTTAAAATGACCATCTTAGGTCATGTTTAAATCATCTCTAATGCTTGAGTTGTATGTACGGGTTGAAAAGTTGTCCCGGTTGGTCTTTTAAGCTCTTAAAGAAAAACACTTGAGGGTTAATGAAAATAAGGAATATGTATGGAAATGAGGAAATGGAATATGATGTATAAGGGTTATAGGATATGTATAGGGAATATAGGATATGAAATGATAATGAATATCCTGAGGTACTAATTTCAACTTAGCAAAAACTTAAAAATTTCTAAAGAAAATTTTGAATTTCAAGCACAAAATATTTATACATATACTCCTGGATGATGTCGTACAAGTGTGATGAAATCAATTGATCAGTCATTGTAGATGGATCAAAAGTAAACTTTATTGCTGCTCCTTGTTCTTCGTATACACGGTTCTTGAATTGAAAAGTCGGGTCCCTTTGTAATGATTTTTTTTTGTTTGGGTCCCTACGGTGACAATGTAGTTTTCCTTCTATCCTTGACTTTCAGGCTAAAGATCTGTCTGAAGTCATCCCCTTGTTTAAGATGTGACTTGTCCTCAAGTCAGGTTGTTGATGGAAATTTTTTGTATTGAAATTGTGTGAGAGCAGGTAAGAACAAGAAAAACCATAGAGTCCAAGTTGCCCTGGTTTTCCCCTGAATTCGTGTTTCTTTGATGCCGATTCTTTTAGTTTTCACTAGCAAACAAATTATTTTTATGTTTTTTATTTTTTTTATTTTTTTTATTTTTTTATTTTTTTTTTATATATGTGTTTTTTATTCAACTACGGGGTAAGGAAGATGGCTGAGCCTGGTGTGCCATGACTTTCGATTCACATCTTCTATCAGTTGTTTCATAAATGCTTCTTTGCGGCTAGGCCTATTATAAACTTTGAGCCTATGTCCATTCACTATAAAGGAGGTGGAGTCTGGTCGATTGTCTTGATTTATGTTGCTCCATTGTGAAGATTTGTCAATTTCATATGGGCCTAGCCGGTGTGTTGTGAACTTTGCTTTGAAGTCTTTGAACTTGGAGTCAAAAAGTAATGCCCAATCTCCCTTGCGAAATGTCTTTGTTTTGATATATCTTTCGTGCCACTTCATTGTTGTTGCACCAATGTAGTATGTTCTATAGCTTGTTGACGATGCTCATCCAATGGTCGGTTCCATGATCATTATTTGTTGTGCTTGTCGAGGTCTAGTCCTAGTTCGGCTACTAGTACATGTATTTGTATTTGAAACTCTATAGGCAATAAGGCCTCTTTTCCATATACTAAGCTTGGTATGGACTAAAACCGGTTGTATTCTTCCATGTGATTTTATAGGCCCATAGTGCATCTTGTAATTTTTCGGACCAATCTTTTACGTTGTTTTGTCTTGTTTTTGTCATGATATTTTCTAGGACTTTATTTGTTGATTCAGCTTTGCCCATTTGCTTGAGGATGATATGGTGTAGATTTCCTTGTGTTTGATCTTGTATTTCTGTTAGATCTCGTACAGCTTTGATGTAAGTGTGTTCCTTGATCTGTTACAATTTGTCTAGGTACCCTGTAATGAATTTCTTTAAAGAATGTTGACCATTGTATCTTCTGTTCTTTCATTCCCTTTGCTTTAGCCTCTGCCCACTTGGTTACATAATGCGTACATACTAAGATGTACTTCTTTCCATTTGATGGTGGATTGATGGGTCCAACAAAGTCAAGTGCCCATTGCTCAAATGGTTCTATGAGTACTGTGGCTTCGGCGGCATCTCATCTCTTGTGATTGGTCTCCTGTTCTCTGGCAAGCTTGTCACATTGTGACATATTTCTTAGAGTCTTTGAAGATGGATGGCCGGTAGTAGCCTAGTTGTAGCACCTTATATCTTTGTTCGTTTGCTCTGCAAAATGGCCACCACATGGTTCATCGTGACATGCTCTTAGAATGTCTAATATTTCATCTTCTCGCACACATTTTCTAATTATCAAATCTGAACCGAGTATAAAATAAATCACCATTTACCCAACTATACCTAGAGCTTTCTCTAACAATTTTGTGTCTTTGCTTTTTAGTGAGTTGAGTTGGAAACTTTCAAAAAGATAAATAGTTTGCAATGTACGCAAACCATGGTGTTCTTCTTGTGATGGCAAACGGGTGTTCATCGGGAAAGTTATGCGCAACCGGATTTGGATCATTGGGTGAATGTATGCGGGACGAAAAGAAATCACGACCACTTGATTTTCCTTGCACGGCCGGTCTTGTATTGTGATATTAAATTCTTGCAATACCGGTAACCATCTTGTTATTCTTCCATTGGTTATGGGTTTATTCATCAAGTATTTGATTGTTGAATGATCTGTATGAATGAAAACTTGATATCTGTTATAAATTAATACCGATTTGTTCTGCATGTATAACGGCTAACATTTCTACTCTCTGTATTTGTATAGTTCAATTCTACGGTGTTAGATTCTTGCTTATAAAGTATATTGCATAATTGAACAAGTTCTCTTTGTCAAGAGAGGCACCTATCGCTGATATCGGATGCATCGGTTGATATATGAAATGGCAAAGACCCGAGTTTGGCCCACGAGAGAATGGGTGCAAGCTGATAATTTTTCTTTCGAGATTTTGAAATGCATTTCAGAGTCATTTGTCGAGTGAAATTCAATATCTTTGCTAATAGTTTAAACGAGTTGGGCTATTTCTTGAAGTTTTCAATGAATCGTCTATGTACTTTTGCATAGCCTAAGAAACTTCTTACCTCTTTGTGTTGTAGAGCATTAAGTTTACTAGGACTTGAATTTTTCTTTGGATCCACTTTAATTCACAAAATGAAATATGGTGTCCCGGGGGAACTATTCCTTGTTTGTCAACATCATATAGCACATTTCTCATCGCTTAATGACAAATTTGTTTCATTGCATCGTTTTAGAACTTTCTCCCAGGAATTATTTAGGCAATCCATTATATGTATTTCCATAAGCGTAAGTCATCCATATAAACTTCTACACATTCATGAATTAGATCGGCAAAGATTGCAATCTTGCTCTCGTTGAAAAGTTGCGGGTGCATTACATAAACCAAATGGCAAAACATTATATGCATAGGTTCCCCATGGGCAAGTGAATGTTGTCTTGTCTTGGTCTTGTTGCTATTCTAATACGGATTTGTACCCGCTAAACCCATCCAAGAAAGAGAAGAATTTCTTTCAGCCAAAGAGTCAACACCTGGTCAATGAATGGTAGAGGAAAATGATATTTTAATGTAGCTTTGTTTAATTCCCGATAGTCTACACATACCCTCTCTTTGTTATCACTCGGGTTTTCCTAGAAGTTGTGTAAGAGGAAAGTATACCAGAGGTAACCACAAACCAACCTTTTAGATGCGAGAATCTAGCCAATGCATCCGGAGAGGGCTCTCTCTTTATGATTTATTTTTTCTTAGAAGGTTTTAGGCTAGTTATAGATTGAGAAGTTTGTTTTGGGGAAAATGGTGGAATCCACAAACTAAGGGGGCAAGGTTGAGGGTTTCGGTCCATTGGGCTATGGGTGAGGATGGCTTTCTTGGATTTCTATTCTAAACACAAGATGGTATTACGGGGCAAGATAGCTAGACGGAGAACAATCCTTAAAATTTAAAGTGGATGGGATGATCTTGAAGGGATGAAAGGCGGCTAAGAATCTTTCACCATGTTCAAAAGAAAAGAAGTGAAATGACTACAAACAAAGAGCAATGAAGGATTCTTTATTATAGTAGTCAACAATGTTTAAATTAGCAAAGCGAACATTTAAGAATTCATGCTTATAACTAATTTAGAAGAAAACATTAAGAACAATCACATTTGAAAGCAGTACAATTAAGCAAATTCTGTTTCAATCCTTTATGTAAATTATTCGAAATGGATATGATGATATTATAAACTAGTATAAAATTTCGAGACAAAAGGGTAGAAAAACTTGATGAGCGTAGTCCAACACATGAATCTTTTGCAACAAGTCCGGTGCTTTAAATCGTCATCCGGAAATTAAGCCACAAGTAAATTTCTCAAAAGCTTTTATTCCGAAAATCCTCAATGTTACGAATGTAGAATCCACCCTCAATATCTCTCTTTGAGGGTTTTATTTATACACAAAATAATCTAAAACAATCTTACACTAACTTAGCCAATAACCTAGGTGACTTAAAGCATTATTTACAAATAAGCGAGAGACAAATGGTCTCGTGGATAGAATAATGTAGCGCGATGTGTTGTTCCTTTCTTCGTGGACGTCTTGGAGGTAAGTACTAAAATAGGGCTGTCTTTGTCCTTTGCGTATTTCTTTGGCTTGTTGGACACTCTTTATTCTCTCACGGATACTCTTTAACCTTTTCACATGATACTCTTTCATCTGTCTTCCTGTGTTTTTTTACCATTTACTTGATAGTAAAGATAAAATCTCATCACGAAAACAACTTTTACGAATTTCCAACATTTCCTTCCACCATTGATCATACGGTATCATAGTTCTTCGAGCTTCCTTAAAGTTTCATGTCTGTGATAAGTTTATAAAAAAGGTGGGCTCATTCGGAAATAGATGTTTTATTTCATGTTCCAGATGAAATAAATTCCTCACTTTATCATAGATACTTTTCCCAGTTGGTAATGTTGATTCCGACGAGCTAGTAGAAAAATCAGCTGTGTTTTTAGCATGAGCCTTTATTCTCTTCTCATAGGTGTCTAAGTCTACTATTTGATCTTCTGTGAGCATGGGACTTGGTAACCCACTATCCAGCAAAGCTTGAAATTTCTCTCTGAAAACGTTGATATCAACCAAAATGTCTGTACACTTTCTTTCTAAATTTTGCATGAAAGTCCTCTTGGTGAAAACTCTCTTTGCTTCCAAAACTGCACATGTCCTGTCATCAATTCCTAACAATGCAAGCTGTTGCTTTGTTCTGGAATTCAAAAATTGAATGAGCTGATTGGCCTGCTCAGGCCTGCCTCTTAATTCATTTCTGGTCCTGTTTATTTCTTCTTGGGCAATTTTAACCAGCTCATTTTGTTCAAAGATAGCTTGAATGGAGGGCCATATGACCTTTATTAATTCTATGATGTTACCCCAAAGAATGTCATTTATTTCCTTTAGAGGCTTTTCCAAAGAAAGATCATTTTCCAAAGCCTCAACCAATTTTTCCAATCTTTTTATCTCTCTGGTGTTATCAGCAGCTGTCTTTTTAGATGTGTCATATTTTTCCTCCAATTTTGTTTCTTGGAGTTCTGTGACCCTCAGTTGCAAACTCTCCATTTGTTTTATTAAGTCCTCGGAACTTAAGCCAGAAGTGTTCACCTGAGATGGCTGTATCTGCTGTCCTGTGGTTGTAGTACCTGTTGTTGAAGTCTGCTTGATAATTTCCTGTTCCTGCAATGATTTTTCCAACTCCTTCTCTGTTTCATTAAGTCGCTCAGTCATATTTAGGAGCAACTCCATCATTTCTTCCTGTGAATTTCCTTTTATAACTTCCTGGGTCTGAGGGTGCCTCGAGGCTGGTAGTTTTAGCTGTTTTCTGAGTGCAGCTATATCATCCTCTTTCTTCTTTACCAATGCCTCAATACCTTTAATATCTTTGGGATTGTGACCCAAACCAATGATTATCTCTTCTAGAGACTTTATTCTATTATCCTTGGCCTGTGAGGAGGCCTTCTCAATTTTCAATTGTGCAGTAGTGTTATTCAAAGAATCTTGCAGCGTTAAAGCCGCCATGGCCTTGTTGGTGAGAGTAGAATAAACCATTTCCCCAGTTTGTCTGTGTAGCTCTATCTGGTCCAGGGGATGAATCTCCTTTGCTAAAACTTCAAAATTTGTTCTGATGTAATCTGCTGCTGAAGTTGGCTTTGGCACCTTTGCTTTGAAGTGGCTCATTAGCATTTTACCTTGTGAAAGGTCAAACGCTGACATTAGCCTTTCTTGATTATGGGGAGCCATCTTCATATACTGATCATATACCTTCATTTTCAATGGATCATTCTTTGTTTTAATATTAATGAAGGTTCTTTTAATATCTCCAGTGTCTGTCTTTGGTGGTCTGAAGGACGATACCTCAGTGCTTAATTGCTTTTGTATCCCTTTCTGGCTTATGTTTGTTTCACTTGCTGTGCCAGTTTGCTGACTATCTTCCCTTCCATCATCAAATACTTCATCTATAATTTCTACCTCTGGAGGTGGATCTGATTTGTGTTTTTTAGTTTGATAAACCTGTGAGGCTCCTTTTGAAGGTGTGGTATCTGGAGCTAGCCTCTTTTTCCCTAT
Organism: Pinus albicaulis; assembly: GCA_034641835.2. Lineage (NCBI taxonomy): Eukaryota > Viridiplantae > Streptophyta > Pinopsida > Pinales > Pinaceae > Pinus > Pinus albicaulis. The sequence continues at coordinate 638,342,001 of CM076581.1, read as the reverse complement.
TTCCACATTCAGTGGAGTTTGCATCTCTGGGACTTGGATGTGTTTTGCTGGTGTGGGAGAAGCCTGAGATTGTTCCGGTGCTTTGGAACTCTGTGGTTTTTCAGCCATGACCAAAGTTTCAATAACCTGGATTACAGGTTCCTTTCCTTTACCCTTGGGTTCTTCTGCTACTGATGGACTGTCTTCCTGTAATGCTTGTTGTAGAGTGGCTGCTGAAGATGTGCCAATATAGGGTACCTGCATTTGACCACACGTTTCTAGGTCAAAGTTCTTCTCAACATCTTTCATAATCTTATTCATTCTGTCTGCTTCACTTTCTTCTTCAACAAGAGTTCCTTCAACCCATTCATCTTGATTTGCATACTGTTCTAGATCAGAAATCTTGTGGTGTATATAGGGAGATGATTTGTTTTTTAATCTCTTTTCACAAATAAAACCAAAGGGGTCATAAGGAACCCAACGGAAAGATGTCTGAAACTTTTTCTCTAATAGAAGTTCTGCTTCTCTCTCAGCTTCCCTAGAATTGCAGATGAAAGGACCTAATTGGCTTTTGATCCTTAACTGAGCTTTCTTCTTTACATTGCAGAAATGGATCACATCTGAATTGTTCATGTGCCTAAAGTATTCCAAGGCAAAAATTCTCATTGGTACATATTTGGGTAACTTGAATGGACGTAATTCACATCCATAAATCCTGATGACTGTATGGTTTTGGTATAAGTACCAATCCCCAACCTTATAACTCTTTGACAGTTGCAAGGTCTTTCTAATTTCATTGCTTAGTCTTGGGGGAGAAATTCTTGTTAATAAAGTTGTTGCTGGATATACAAACTGATCAATGAATTCTGAGTAGGAGTAGGGAGAATCAGAGGAAAAATGAATGATGGGGGACCAAAAAATGACTGACCTGGGATTCTTCTTGGCATCAAGTTTCTATACAGGGAAAGGGAATCTTTCTGACTGATAGAAGATCATGAGATGATATATAACTGAGGAGTACTTAAAAACTTTTTCATTATCTAGCCTTAAGAATTGATCATGGATCTTGCTGGCTATGAAAGAAGCATAGTCATATTTGATCTCAGGAGGTTTCCCAGGAGTAAAAATGGATAGCAGAGCCAAGGTTATCTCATCTACATATTCACTGGTGTTAAATCCTAGGACAAAGGATATTATATTTACAATGAGCCTTCCCAATGTATTGAAATAGTAAAAACCATAGGGGGGAGACCCTTTTGGCTGATGCTCAGGTAGCATGAAATGCTGGCACATGGATTTTAGCTTCTCTGGGGTTAATTGTCTGGTTTTCTCAATCAATCCTTCTATGGATAATGGTGCTAATTCTTGGTCTGGTTCATAGTGTAACATGGCATTGATAGCCTGGGGAGTGATGGGAAACAGAACACTTTGGTCGGGAGCTATTACAGCCCTCCGTGCGGGATCATAGCTTGCCTGGCAATAATGAATGATTTCAGGGAAAATAAGGACTGAAGGAATGATATACCTTGGGAGATTAGATTCCCACAGACCTATAAGATCTTGCCCCTTTGAGTATTCGTCTCTGCAGCGACAATAGCTGAATAGGGGACTTTCATCAAAATGCAGGTCTTTAATTTGGAAATCTTCGTCTATCAGAGGCAAATAGTCCAATTCACGGTGAGGAGCATTCAATGGAGTGATATTAAGAGCTGCCGGGGCCTCCATTTTGGTTCTTGTGGATTCAAAATGGAGGTTTTTTGGTTTTCTTCACGGGCCGGGCGGAATTCTTGAAATGAAGGAAATTGGAACAATTTGCAGGTTCGGGGAGCAATTTCACAGGTTTAAAATCTCCAGGGAGGACTCAGTGATGATTTTTAACCACTTTTTCAGCGAAAAAAACAAAGGAAACTGAGTTTTACTTGCAGTCGGGCGTAAAGGATAAATACATGTTTTTAGATGGAAACTGGTTCTTTAACAGGTAACAGGCAATGGCGGGACTGTTCTTCAACACGGGCGCAGCAGAATTTTGGGGCGAAATGATCAATTACAGTGAAAATTTGAAAATCGCAGCGGGAGCTCTGTCGTTTTCAGAATAACGAAAATAACAGGAAAAACGTGAAAATGGCTTATTTACAAGTTAAAAGGGTTTTTTGTTTTTTTCGAGGTGTGACGTCATGGTAGTACTGGATGACGTGTGCAGAGTCGGGCGGTAAGTGGTAAGCGGGAAGTCCCCGCACCGCTTTTGGTCGAGGGTGGTTTTTATCGGAGGGGCAGCGATTCCATAGGATAATCGCCACGTGGATGGTTGACTATTCAGAAACCACCCATCCCCCGCTGGTTAAATTGCTGACAAGGGATGGGCAGCGGGATCAACGCGGGTCGTTGATCTGCGGGAGGCTGATCCAACGGCTGGGGCGATGGGAAGATGGGCGGAGGTTTCATGTGGGCCCCGTCGTACTTTTAAACACTTTTAAATGTTTTTAATCGCTCCGGGGGCTTTTTAACTGGCGGAAATAGTTATTAATTAGTCCAGGCAACTTAATTAATCCCGTATGCAAAAGAAAGGGGTTGCGGCGGAGTTGGCTTAGGTGGAATGCCACGTGGACGGACCACGGTGGCGCAAGACTTTTCGCAAAGTTTTATTGATATTTTTTGGTATTAAACATACATATTGTATGTCTAAAATTTTTATGCATATATTTTATTTATATGGTAAATTAATCAATACATAACTAATTCACCATAGGGGCGGGATTTATATTATAAAGGTATATTTAACCAAAGGGTTTATAAAGCGGGGTTTTTATTTTCAATGTGCGGGGATATAATACTTTGGTAAACATTATAATAAATGGGTTTTTGGGATATTTATAAAAAAGGGAATTATATACTTAGGAAAGGGTATTTCACTAGGGATTTAATATAATAGAGTTAAATGTTAATATGGCAAAGGACAAGGAAACTCAAAATATTTTTACATATCTAAGAAAGTGATCACTTGTGAAGTAAATTGCAACATTTTATCTCCAACACTTCTTAGAATTGCAAGTTTATCTTGAGGGATTTTTATGAAATTATGCATCAGTTTCCTAAGTAAAATGTGATTTTACTTAGGAGAAAGTTAAAAATGGAAGATAACAATGATGAATTATCTCAAATACTTAGGTCTTTTTGATCATTAGGCCAAGGGTCCGGTCCCTCCAGAAGTCAAGGAAATGCCTTGAGCCCCTTTGATCTCCAATTACCTTAGTACTTTTGGGGAAAATTAGTAAAACTTTTGAGGGGAAAATGATAAGGGAGGTTAATGAATTTTACTTTGCTTGCTATGATTTTCCAGTGTATTTCCTGCTTTAGTACTTGTGATGAAAGTAAATGATTAACCAACATGTAGCAGCACCATTCATCAGATAACACTTTGCAGCACCATCTACCTACCCTATCTACTTAACACTACCATTTTCTCTTCTTTATTAGGGTGCATTTAGACTTGCAAACCCTTTTCAATCTTTTTCTTTTTACATGATGAATCTATCTATTTCTACCCTTATTACATCCAAGGGCTCAGATTAAACTGCTGAGCACCTTTTATTCACTCTACCTAGCTACTTATCTGCCAAGATTAAACTGTTTGGCTAGATATTTATTCTCTAATCTATAACATGAAATTGAAATATGATTAAGCCAAGTTTAAACAGTTTGACTTATTCATGAATTGTGGCAAAGGTTTGACAAGCTGCACACAATTGATTTATTACAAAAATGAAATAGCAGTGGCATTTGGATTTGCACACTTTCCTTGGTCTATTTTTTCTTTGGGTTCATTTCTTTCACTTTTTTGACCATTTTATTATTTTTACCCTTTGATCTTTCTTTTAGGGTATACCCTCTTTACATTTTTTAACTTTTTTGATTTTTTGGTTTTTTCCAAGAATATGGAACACCTTTGCTCAAGTAAGAAGGTTTGAACATATTCCATAATTCCATCAAGACAATCATGAAAGATGAAACCTATTGGTATAGGAGTCTAACACTGGCTCCACTTGGGGATGGCTTTTCCTTGTGGAAAGTCAAGAACAACAGGTCAGATGCCTCAAAATGTCTTCAAACTGAAAGTATGAAATCTTCCTTCTTCTGGTAGCTTTATTTTACATATGATAGTGAAACTCTTGAAGCTTAGGGCCTTCACTTCGGGCTTCAACTTCCAGAATTCACCATCCAATCCAAACTGCATTAACAAAAATAAAACAAGAAAACAATATATTATGTACAAGTTAGAAACATTAAAACACTCTAGTAAATTGGATCAAAATAATGCTTGAGCATTCGACCATTGACTGGTCCTTCTTCAACTCTTGAATTGTCCAAGTCCTTCAAAAAGTAAGTATTGTTTCCCTGCAAGGCATGAATGATATAAGGCCCTTTCCACAAGAAATCAAACTTTCCATGTTTCCCTTTTTCTTCTCTTCTAGAATCCCATCTTAGGACCTTGTCTCCTAATTGAAAATCCTCTGCTTTAGTCCTTTTATCAAACATTTTCTTTAGCTTTTCCTGTAAGACTTGTGAACTTTGGTATACCTCTTCTCTGGTTTGTTGCAGGTGGATTGTTTGATTAATTCTTCTTTGAATGTCATTTGGCTCCACTCGAGCCTCCTGAAGTAATTTCATGACAGGAATTCCTAAAGATGAGGGGAATCTTGCTTCAATGCCATAAACTAACTCATATGGACTAGTCCTAATGGATTTCTTAGTTGTAAGTCTGTCTGCCCATAATGCATTGGTCAATTTCTTGTGCCAATTCTTTTTGTTTTCTTCTAATAACTTTTTGATGATATTGATAAGGCTTTTATTAGAAGATTCTGCTACTCCATTACCCTGGGGGTAATAGGCTGTTGAATGGCCTAGAGTAATATGATATTTATGGCAGAAATTAATCATTTTCTTTGATTTAAATGCAGCAGCATTATCTGTTATAATATTTTCCGGACAGCCAAATCTTGAGAGTATGTTTGTTTTTAAAAACCCTATGATCACAGAATCATTAGACTGTCTACATGGGATGGCTTCAATCCATTTAGTGAAATAGTCTGTAGCAGTTAAAATCCATCTATGTTGCCCTGAAGAAGGGGGATGAATTTCTCCAATAAAATCTAACCCCCATTGTTGAAAAGGTCTTTCTGTGGAAATTGGTTTTAAAGGCAGAGGTAACAACTTTCTTTTACCCTCAAATATTTGACACTTGTGACAACTTGTTACAAATTTCTTAACATCAGAAAATAATGTTGGCCAGTAAAACCCAGCCCTCAAAATTTTGTTTGCAGTAGATTTCCAGTAGAGATGTCCTCCACAATCCCCTGCATGAAATTCATTAAGCACTTTATCAGCTTCATCTTTTAAGAGACAATTCAATAAAATTCCTTCATGATTCTTCCAAAATAGAGTGCTATCTAAAATACAATATTTCAAAGACGTCATTTTTAAAAATCTTCTTTTGGTTCTGGACAACCCTGGAGGAGCCTGCAGGTTTAATAAAACATGAATTATATCAGTGTACCAGGGTGAATCTAAGAAAGCTTGACTGATTTGAGGAGTCGCCATCTCCTGCTCGTTATCCAGTTCATTGATGTCTAAGGCTTGGCAATTGGTTTCTGTCATGAGTTGTGCTAAACCTTGGCCTTTTATAAGTTTTGTTGGTTTAATCTCAATATCATATTCTAAAATGGTAGCTATCCACTTACCTCGTTTACCTTCAATGCCATCTTGAGTCAAAATATCTTTAACTACTGCATTAGGCACATAAGCTATCACATGAGAATATAATATGTAGACTCTGAAATCTTTAATTGCTTTTACCAATGCAAAAGCTTGTTTTTCCATAATATTGTATTTTAGAGATGCATCCCTCAGTGCTTTACTAAAAAATGCTATTGGCTTTTCACACCCTTGGTCATCTTTTTGAAGTAAAACAGCTGCAACAGTATGTTCAGAAGCGAATGAAAAAATAATAAAGTCTCTATCAAATTTAGGACTGGTCAGAACTGGTGTCCTTGTTAAAGCCACTTTAATTTCCTCGAATGATTGTTTGGCTTCTATAGTCCAGTCAATGCTTGAATCTTTCCTCAACATGTTAGTTAGTAGTCTAAGTAACTCTGCTAGACTAGAAATAAATCTTCTCAAGAAATTAATTTTTCCTATGAATGCTTGCAACTCTTTTATGTTTCTGGGGTGGGGTATTTGCAAAATTGCTTGAATTATTTCTGGATCAATCCTAATGCCATCTTTAGAAATAATGTGCCCTAAGAGCTTTCCTTCTTCCAAACCAAACAATGACTTCTTAGGGTTTAAAGAAATTCCATATCTTCTGCACTTGATAAATACTTGCCTTAGATGATCTAAATGTTCTTGATCTGTTTTAGAAAAGACAATCAAATCATCTAAATAAATAACCAGAAAATCATGTATCTCTTTAGCAAAAGCAATATCCATTGCTCTTTGAAATGTAGCTCCTGCATTCTTGAGCCCAAATGGAATTTTGACATATTTAAACGTACCCCATGGTGTTGTGAATGCTGTTTTATCCTGATCATCAGGATGAACCAGAATCTGGTTGTACCCTGAAATTCCATCCAGTAGTGATATTCTCGAAGATCCTACTACCCTTTGCAGAATGTGGTCCATTTTCGGCAGAGGATAGTTGTCTTTTAAAGAAACTTTATTCAAATTTCTTAGGTCGACACACAGTCTAATTTCTCCTGTCTTTTTTCTTGTTGGTACCAGGTTAGAAACCCATTCTGAGAATCTGATAGGAGCTATAATCCCTGCTTCAAACATTCTTTTGATTTCCTTTTCAATTGAGGGTAATAAAACAGGATTAATTCTCCTAAGCTTTTGTTTAAAAGGTTTCTGGTCAGGTTTCAAAGGTATAGTGTGTTGAATGATGGATGTATCATAAGATTTGAGGTCTTCATAACTCCAGGCAAAAACATCCTGGAATTCTTTTAATAATTCAACATATTTAACCTTCTGATCTTTTGGGAGAGATTTGGACAACTTGACTATTTTGGGATGTTCTAGTGTTCCTAAGTTGCATTCTTCCATATCAGCCTTAACAGGTTCCATTTTTGGTCTAAATGGAATATCATTTGAGTCAAACAGATCTTCCAAAGGAGTTAATCCTTTGGGCAATTGATTATCTTTTAAATTGATGATTTCTGTTTCATCTTCTATGATCTCATCAAATTCCATGTGTTTCAAATTTTGCATGTCTTTTTCAGTAAATGTGGTTGGATGCAGCATATGAATTTCATTTTCTCTTGAAATTTCTGTTTTTTGTTCTTTTTCTTGATCAAATTCATCAATAGTTATGTCTTCATCTATATTACAGTTAGAAAACTCATCCTGAAGTGTCAAAAAATTATTGATTTGATTGTTATTCGCAAACACTTGCCAATTCAGAAGATTGTCTGGTATTGCAGGCCTGTGCCTAATCTCAGCTGAAAACTGATGATTGGGGTCAAAAGGCAACTTGCATGTACTAGCAAACATTGCTAAACTGTGGGCATGCAGATTTTGTTTCCTGGGAATCTTGGCAAGTTGAGCTTGTAGAAATGTGTTGAGAATTTCCACAACTGTCTCTCTGTATTGTTTCAGTCTCAAGTCTTTTGTTGAACATTCTCCATTAATATGTTGAATAATTAGTTCGGAATCTCCTATGATTGATACCCTAATAGCTCCTAACTGCTTGGCATGTTTAAGCCCTAATAAAAGAGCTTCGTACTCTGCCATGTTGTTGGTGCATTTGAAATTCAACCTATAAGCATGACCCTCCGCATGATTATTTTCAACATTATGTAACCAAATCCCAGCTCCTGCCCCTAGTTTGTTTACAGAGCCATCAAACTCTAAATGCCATAGAATTTCATGTTCATAATCTTCATCAATTGTTTTAACGTGTTTCTTGACAGGAGCTAGTTGTTTAGTTTTTTCAGGTATTTCTTGATCATCTGGTGTTTCTTTGTTTTCAGAAATTTCTTCAATTTTAACAGTGGTTTTGTTTATGATTTCCAATTCTGGAGCTTCTATTTCAGTAGGAAGATCTGACTCAGCATTGTATAAAATAAAAGAATCCATATCAGAATGTACAGAGTAAACAGGGAAGTTTTCAGGCTTCTCATGGCTACTCACTAAGTACTTCATCAAGGTTTCTCTATATAATCTTTTAGGCTGACCAAATACTGAAATCGTTGCATAAGACATGTCTAGTTGAATAGATCCTCCAAGTTTAGCGCCCCAAGATCTAGACAATAACATACCATATTTAGGTGGAATATCAGCAACTACTATATCCATTAAAACAGACTTAGCAGGGTATTGGACCAAAGTGACACACAGATCTTTAATCAAACCTAAACATTTTACCTGACTGGAATCAAATGAAAACAAATCTTTGTACGGTCTCGTAATATCTAGATTCAATCTTTCCATTACTGCTTTTGGCATCAAATTGTGAGATGCTCCAGAATCAAGCATTGCATTATGGAGTATCTTGTCGTGAACATTCAGGCTTACATAAAATGGAGGAGTTCCTCCACTTTCGGGTTTGCCATTAACCTCAGGGCCAAAAAGAAGTTTGGGTTGATCATCAAGAATGTTTACCGAATCATCCAATCCAGTAATGTTAATGTTTAGGGACTTGGTAATCTGACTCCTATAGACATCATGTTTAGCCAATTCTGATAAAGGAACAACTATCTTGAGTTTGCCTATTTTAGCCTCTAGATTGAAAGGTTTTTCTGTTTGAGTTTTAGTGTTTTGCACAGTTGGGTTTTCTCTGTTTTTTGGGTCTTCAATGTTTTTCTCTTTTTCATGAATGAAGTTTTGTTTTGAAGATGTTTCAGGACTAACTTCTACTGTTTCTTCTACATTTCCTATATGAGGAGATGTACTGGATTGTTGTTTGTTGATTGGTTGATTGTCAGAGACATCCTCAATTATTGGATTTGAAGAATTGGGAGTTATCCTAGACAAAATTTGTACTTGGGGACTGTTTTGTACAGGGGAAATGTTTTGTACAGGGGGAATGTTTTGTTTACCTTTGACATTTTGTTTTGTGGTTTTCTGTTTTTTATTCTCTGGTACATCAATCCTTCTACTTCTCAAGTTGTACTGTTTATGAACCTCGTAGATTGCTGTGTCATAGCCTTCCTTGAAATCAAAAGTCTCACCCGAATGAGTTTGGAACGTTTCAAGGATATGATTCTCTTGATCATCCTGAGATAGGAAGACTTCTGGTTCATCTTTGTCATCATCTACATTGTTTATTTCTACATCTTCTGTAGGTTCTTCAGAGGTTGAACCTTCAACAAAGTTTTCTTGGAAAGGTGGCCTAATGTTTTGATCAAGGACATTCTTTCCAATATTTTGGTTCAGATTCCTCCTAAAGTTTGGGTTTCTTGCAACATTCTGATTGTCAGTAGAAGACTTTCTTTCAATGGTTTCCACTCTGTCACCTAATCTTTCCATACCTTTAATGATTACATCCAACTTCTTTTCAAAAGCTGAAGGTTCTTCATTCATAGGCATTCTTCTTTCTGCCCTAGCTCTGGCTCATTTTTCTATCAGATTTGCTTCTACACTCACCACTATGCTTTGCATTTCCTCTAGTGTTTGAGGAGCTCTTTCCCTGAGGGAATAAGCTATATCGGAGTCAAAACCATCTGGAAATTTAACCAACACGTTGTTGGGTGGGGGTCTTAGGTTTTGAGGAACTGCATTATAAGATTCATTGAATCTTATGATGTAATCTTGCACGGTTTCGTTTGGTCTTCTTCTTAATTTTTCAAATTCTGATAGGATCTAGAGAGGATCCTTCTTTTTCTCCCATCTGTTCAAGAATGCCCTATACAAAGCTTCTAGATCAGCAATACTGTTCGGGGTAAGAGCCCTAAACCAAGTTCTAACTTCTCCAGTAAGACTCTGTACGAAAATTCTCATACGGATATTATCAGTATCAATCTCATAAAACTCAAAGTAATCTGTCATCCTTTTGGTGTGTTGTTGAGCTGTGTAGGTACCCGATCCGTCAAAAGGTGTGATCTTACTTTGGTAGTCCTGAGGTAAAGCTGGAGGGTTGGCTGGTAACTGTAAAGGGGCATATCGATTGGCCATTGGAAGATAAAGTGGAGTGACAGGAGTTGATGGTCTAACAGGAGGAGATGGAGGTCTAACAGGAGGAGATGGAGGTCTAACAGGTGTTTGAAAAGTTTGAGGAAAAGTGACTGAGCTTGGAGATGCTTCAGTAATCACATAAATGTTTGAGCTTTCTTCAAAGGTTTGCTCAGACTGAATGGAGTTATGCAATTCTCTATCAAGATGATGTGAAACAAATCTGTATTGCAAATCCTCAAAGAACAAAGGATCTGGAACTAATCTAGATAATTCAGTCTCATAAAAATTCACAAACAAAGATGTTTCAAATCGTGCATCAAAAGGAATGTCATCAATATAAATAATTTTCACAGGACAAGATGCAGATCTAGAAAGTGGTCTAGAACTTCCTGTACTTTCTTGACTTCCTCTTTCAGAACTTTCTTGACTTCCTTGTCTTCTACGAATCCTAGGAATCAGATTAGGATTTTCAAATATTGGTGGTGGATTGGGGTCAGGGTTTGACCTAGTATTTCGAATCCTTTCTGAAGCCAATTTTCTTAGACTATGTGTTTTTGGATTTTTGGATTTTAATTGAAAAATAAATACAACTTCTACAAATTCTTTAAGAAATAATGATATGTGATTAAGATTTTCTCAAAGATCTGTTAAACTAGAGAGTCTGATTGAAAATTTTTGAAACTAAGGTTCAATATATAAGCTAAATCAGAGATAGACTGAAGCAGCTTTTATTTACTTTTGCATTTGCAGAGCAAAAGCAATTTCAAAGGCTTTCTGGCTGATCTTCAGACTCTGTCTATAGCTTATAATTGAATAATAATAACAAATAAAAATGATTCAGTTCCCCAGTATGGTCGCCACTATGTTATCACTCAGGTTTTCCTAGAAGTCGTGTAAGAGGAAAGTATACCCGAGGTAACCACAAACCAACCTTTTAGATGCAGAATCTAGCCAATCTGCATCCAGAGAGGGCTCTCTCTTTATAATTTATCTTTGTTCTTGAAAGGTTTTAGGCTAGTTATAGATTCAAGGGTTTGTTTGGAAATTGGTGGAATCCACAAACTAAGGGCAAGGTTGAGGGCTTTCAGTCCATTGGGCTATGGAGTCAAAGGATGGCTTTACTGGATTTCTATTCTAAGCACAAGATGGTATTACAGGGCAAGATAGCTAGACAGAGAACAATCCTTAAAATTTAAAGTGGATGTGATGATCTTGAAGGGATGAAAGGCAGCTAAGAATCTTTCACCATGTTCAAAAGAGAGAAATGAGATGACTACAAACAAAGAGCAATGAAGAATTCTTTATTATAGTAATCAACAGTGTTTGAATTAGCAAAGCAGGAGCATTTAAGAATTCATGCTTATAGCTAATTTAGAAGAAAACATTAAGAACAATCACATTTGAAAACAGAGTACAATTAAGCAAATTCTGTTTCAATCCTTTATGTAAATTATTCAGAAATGGATATGATGGTATTATAAACTAATATAAAATTTCAAACAAAGGGTAGAAACACTTATTGAACCGTAGTCCAACACATGAATCCTGCAACAAGTCCAGTGCTTCAAATCGTCATCCAGTAAGCCACAAGTAAATTTCTCCAAAAGCTTTTATTCCGAAAATCTCAGTGTTACAGCAGAGTAATAGAATCCACCCTCAATACTCTCTTTGAGGGTTTATTTATACACAAAATAATCTAAAACAATCTTACACTAACTTAGCCAATAACCTAGGCTGACTTAAAGCATTATTTACAAACAAACGAGAGACAAATGGTCTCGTGGATAGAATAATGTGTAACTGCCGATGTGTTGTTCCTTTCTTCGTGGACTTGCTGGAGGTAAGTACTAAAATAGGGCTCTGTGCTGTCCTTTGCGTATTTCTTTGGCTTGTTGGACACTCTTTATTCTCACGGATACTCTTTAACCTTTTCACCTGATACTCTTTCATCTGTCTTCCTGTTTTTACCATTTACTTGATAGTAAAGATAAAATCTCATCCTGAAAACAACTTTCACAGAATTTCCAACATTTCCTTCCACCATTGATCATCTGGTATCATAGTTCTTCTGAGCTTCCTTAAAGTTTCATCTGCTTCAGTAAGTTTATAAAAGGTGGGCTCATTCGGAAATAGATATTTTATTTCATGTTCCAGATGAAATAAATTTCTTACTTTATCATAGATACTTTTCCCGGTTGGTAGTGTTGATTCCGACGAGCTAGTAGAACAATCAGCTGTGTTTTTAGCATGAGCCTTTATTCTCTTCTCATAGGTGTCTAAGTCTACTATTTGATCTTCTGTGAGCATGGGACTTGGTAACCCACTATCTAGCAAAGCTTGAAATTTCTCTCTGAAAACGTTGATATCAACCAAAATGTCTGTACACTTTCTTTCTAAATTTTGCATGAAAGTCCTCTTGGTGAAAACTCTCTTTGCTTCCAAAACTGCACCTGTCCTGTCATGAATTCCTAACAATGCAAGTTGTTGCTTTGTTCTGGAATTCAAAAATTGAATGAGCTGATTGGCCTGCTCAGGCCTGCCTCTTAATTCATTTCTGGTCCTGTTTATTTCTTCTTGGGCAATTCTAACCAGCTCATTTTGTTCAAAGATGGCTTGAATGGAGGGCCATATGACCTTTATTAACTCTATGATGTTACCCCAAAGAATGTCATTTATTTCCTTTAGAGGCTTTTCCAAAGAAAGATCCTTTTCCAAAGCCTCAACCAATTTTTCCAATCTTTTTATCTCTCTGGTGTTATCAGCAGCTGTTTTTTTAGATGTGTCATATTTTTCCTCCAATTTTGTTAATTGCAATTTTGTTTCTTGGAGTTCTGTGACCCTCAGTTGCAAACTCTCCATTTGTTTTATTAAGTCCTCGGAACTTAAACCAGAAGTGTTCACCTGAGATGGCTGTATCTGCTGTCCTGCTGTTGTAGTACCTGTTGCTGATGTCTGCCTGATAGTTTCCTGTTCCTGCAATGCTTTTTCCAACTCCTTCTCTGTTTCATTAAGTCGCTCAGTCATATTCAGGAGCAACTCCATCATTTCTTCCTGTGAATTTCCTTTTATAACGTCCTGGGTCTGAGGGTGCCTCGAGGCTGGTAGTTTTAGCTGTTTTCTGAGTGCAGCTATATCATCCTCTTTCTTCTTTACCAATGCCTCAATACCTTTAATGTCTTTGGGATTGTGACCTAAACCAATGATTATCTCTTCTAGAGACTTTATTCTATTATCCTTGGCCTGTGAGGAGGCCTTCTCAATTTTCAATTGTGCAGTAGTTTTATTCAAAGAATCCTGCAGCGTTAAAGCTGCCATGGCCTTGTTGGTGAGAGTAGAATAAACCATTTCCCCAGTTTGTCTATGTAGCTCTATCTGGTCCAGGGGATGGATATCCTTTGCTAAAACTTCAAAATTTGTTCTGATGTAATCTGCTGCTGAAGTTGGCTTTGGCACCTTTGCTTTGAAGTGGTTCATCAGCATTTTACCTTGTGAAAGGTCAAATGCTGACATTAGCCTTTCTTGATTATGGGGAGCCATCTTCATATACTGATCATATACCTTCATTTTCAATGGATCATTCTTTGTTTTAATATTAATGAAGGTTCTTTTAATATCTCCAGTGTCTGTCTTTGGCGGTATGAAAGAAGATACTTCAGTGCTTAATTGATTTTGTATCCCTTTCTGGCTTATGTTTGTTTCACTTGCTGTGCCTGTTTGCTGACTATCTTCCCTACCATCATCAAATACTTCATATATAATTTCTACATCTGGAGGTGGATCAGATTTGTGTTTTTTAGCTTGATAAACCTGTGAGGCTCCTTTTGAAGGTGTGGTATCTGGAGCTAGCCTCTTTTTCCCTATTTCCACATTCAGTGGAGTTTGCATCTCTGGAACTTGGATGTGTTTTGCTGGTGTGGGAGAAGCCTGAGATTGTTTCGGTGCTTTGGAACTCTGTGGTTTTTCAGCCATGACCAAAGTTTCAATAACCTGGATTACAGGTTCCTTTCCTTTACCCTTGGGTTCTGTTGCAACTGATGGACTGCTTTCCTGTAATGCTTGCTGTAGAGTGGCTGCTGAAGATGTGCCAATGTAGGGTACCTGCACTTGACCATAAGATTCTAGGTCAAAGTTTTTCTCAACATCTTTCATCATTTTATTCAATTTGTCAGTTTCACTTTCTTCCTCAACAAGTGTTCCTTCAATCCATTCATCTTGATTGGCATACTTTTCTAGATCAGGAATCTTGTGGTGTATATAAGGGGATGATTTATTCTTTAATCTCTTTTCACAAATAAAACCAACTGGGTCATAAGGAACCCAACTGAAAGATGTCTGGAACTTTTTGTCTAATAGATTTTCTGCTTCTCTCTCAGCCTCCCTAGAATTGCAGATGAAAGGACCTGATTGGCTTTTGATCCTTAACTGAGCTTTCTTCTTTACATTACAAAAATGGATCACATCTGAATTGTTCATCTGCCTGAAGTATTCCAAGGCAAAAATCCTCATGGGCACATATCTGGGTAACCTGAATGGACGTAATTCACATTCATAAATCCTGATGACTGTATGGTTTTGATACAAATACCAATCCCCAACTTTATAACTCTTTGACAGTTGCAAGGTCTTTCTAATTTCATTACTGAGTCTCGGGGGAGAAATTCCTGTTAACAAAATTGTTGCAGGATATACAAAGTGGTCAATGAATTCTGAGTAGGAGTAGGGAGAATCAGAGGAAAAATGAATGATGGGGGACCAAAATATGACTGACCTGGGATTTCCCTTGGCATCAAGTTTCTGTACAGGGAAAGGGAACCTTTCTGACTGATAGATGATCATGAGATGATAGATAACTGAGGAGTACTTAAAAACTTTTTCAGTATCTAGCCTTAAGAATTGATCATGGATCTTGCTGGCTATGAAAGAAGCATAGTCATATTTGATCTCAGGAGGTTGCCCAGGAGTAAAAATGGATAGCAGAGCCAAGGTTATCTCATCTACATATTCACTGGTGTTAAATCCTAGGACAAAAGATATTATATTTACAATGAGCCTTCCCAATGTATTGAAATAGTAGAAACCATAGGGGGGAGACCCTTTTGGCTGATGCTCAGGTAGCATGAAATGCTGGCACATGGATTTTAGCTTCTCTGGGGTTAATTGTCTGGTTTTCTCAATCAATCCTTCTATGGATAATGGTGCTAATTCTTGGTCTGGTTCATAGTGTAACATGGAATTGATGGCCTGGGGAGTGATGGGAAATAGAACACTTTGGTTAGGAGCTATTACAGCCCTCTGTGCGGGATCATAGTTTGCCTGGCAATAATGAATGATTTCAGGGAAAATAAGGACTGAAGGAATAAGATACCTTGGGAGATTGGATTCCCACAACCCTATAAGATCTTGCCCCTTTGAGTATTCGTCTCTGCAGCGACAATAGCTCAATAGGGGACTTTCATCGAAATGCAGGTCTTTGATTTGGAAATCTTCATCTATCAGAGGTAAATAGTCCAATTCACGGTGAGGAGCATTCAATGGAGTGATATTAAGAGCTGTCGGGGCCTCCATTTTGGTTCTTGTGGATTCAAAATGGAGGTTTTTGGTTTTCTTCACGGGCCGGGCGAGATTCTTGAAACGAAGGGAATTGGAAGAATTTGCAGTTTCGGGGAGCAATTTCACAGGTTTAAAATCTCCAGGGAGGACTCAGTGATGATTTTTAACCACTTTTTCAGCGAAAAAACAAAGGAAATTGAGTTTTACTTGCAGTCGGGCGTAAAAAATAAATACCTGTTTTTAAACGGAAACTGGTTCTTTCACAGGTAACAGGTAATGGCGGGACTGTTCTTCAACACGGGCGCAGCGGAATTTTGGGGCAGAATGATCAATTACAGTGGAAATTTGAAAATCGCAGCGGGAGCTCTGTCGCTTTCAGAAACTAAAAACAACCGAAAAAACACGAAAAATGGCTTATTTACAAGTTAAAAGGGTTTTTGTTTTTTTCGAGGTGGTGACGTCATGGTAGTACGGGGTGACGTGGGGAAGTGGGGCCGGCGGTATGCGGTAAGTGGTAAGCGGTGAGCCCGCACCGCTTATGGACGAGGGCGGTAAAAGTCGCGAGGGCAGCGATTCCACAGGACGCTTGCCACGTGGATGTCTGACTTTTCAAAAACCACCCATCCCCCGCTGGTTAACATGCTGACAAGGGATGGGTAGCGGGATTAATAATGACCGTTGATCCACGGGAGGCTGATCCAACGGCTGGGGCGATGGGAAGATGGGTGGAGGTTTCATGTGGGCCCCGTCGTACTTTAAAATGCGTTTAACTTTTATTTAATCGCCCCGGGAGGATTTTGATTGGTAAGTGAAAGGCTATTAATTAGTTCAAATAACTAATTAATCCCATGTGTATAATGAACGGGGTTGCGGCGGGGATTTACTTACGTGGAATTCCACGTGGACGATTCGCGGCGGCACAGAACTTTCACAAAGTCTTATTGATGTTTTTTGGTATTAAACATACATATTGTATGTCTAACGTTTTTTTTTATATATTTTATTATATGATGAATTAATTAATACAATTATTTCACCATAGGGGCGGGATTTATATTATAAGGCTATATTTAACCAAAGGGTTTATAAAGCGGGGTGTTTATTTTCAATGTGCGGGGATATAATACTTTGGTTAAACTATATAATATAAGGGTTTTTGGGATATTTATAGAAAAGGGAGTTATATACTTAGGAAAAGGTATTTCACTAGGGATTTAATATAGTAGAATTAAATGTTAATATGGCAAAGGACAAGGAAAATCAAAACATCTTTGTACATCTAAGAAAGTGATAACTTGTGAAGTAAATTGCAACATTTTATCTTCAACACTTAAACTTAGAATAACAAGTTATTTTGAGGAATTTTTATGGAATTTTGCATCAGTTTCCTAAGTAAAATGTGATTTTACTTAGGAGAAAGTTAAAAATGGAAGATAACAATGATGAATTATCTCAAGTACTTAGGTCTTTTTTGATCATTAGGCCGAGGGTCCGGTCCCTCCAGAAGTCAAGGAAATGCCTTGAGCCCCTTTGATCTCCAATTACCTTAGTACTTTTGGGGAAAATTAGTAAAACTTTTGAGAGGAAAATGATAAGGGAAGTTAATGAATTTGACTTTTGCTTGCTGTGATTTTCCAGTGTATTTCCTGCTTCAGTACTTATGATGAAAGTAAAGGATCAAAAACATGTAGCAGCATCATTCGTCAGATAACACTTTGCAGCACCATCTACCTACCCTATCTACTTAACACTACCATTTTCTCTTCTTTATTAGGGTGCATTTAGACTTGCAAACCCTTTTCAATCTTTTCCTTTTTACATGATAAATCTATCTATTTCTACCCTTATTACATCCAAGGGCTCAGATTAAACTGTTGAGCACCTTTTATTCACTCTACCTAGCTACTTATCTGCCAAGATTAAACTGTTTGGCTAGATATTTATTCTCTAATCTATAACATGAAATTGAAATATGAGTAAGCCAAGTTTAAACAATTTGACTTATTCATGAATTGTGGCAAAGGTTTGACAAGCTGCACACAATTGATTTATTACAAAAATGAAATAGCAGTGGCATTTGGATTTGCACACTTTCCTTGGTCTATTTTTGCTTGGGGTTCATTTCTTTCACTTTTTTGACCATTTTATTATTTTTACCCTTTGATCTTTCTTTTAGGGTATACCCTCTTTACATTTTTTAACTTTTTTGATTTTTTGGTTTTTTCCAAGAATATGGAACACCTTAGTTGATTATATTCTTCAAAAGATGCAAAATATACAGTAATGTCAACATAGCCGACTCTTTGGAAAATGCCAACACAACCCATTGTAGGCATACAAGGAGAAGGAACATTGTCCTTAGAATAAGGGCAAAAGATTAGCATATCAAGCACAATGTGTATTTTCTAGGAATTGTTTGCAAGTATATTGAGGAGAAATTCACCTTGACAACAACAAAGCAAGAGACTTATTAATGTCAAGCTAGTTGGAGGCCTAGGTGGGGTTGTAGGTGAAAATGGAAATTGTCAATGTGGAAGATGTGACATCAATATATAGTATTCTAATCCTAGCGATTGAGCCTGACAAGCAAAATATAGAGGACAACCTAATGTTGTTTGAGGAAGGAGGCCGCTACTTGATGTAAAGCTCAAGAGACTAGTACAAGAAATTGTCAACATGTCAATTTTGATAGAGGAAGAATACATGGAGACTTTCTACATGTACATTTATGACTTTACATGTCCAATATTTATAATAGATTTTTTTAGTATCTCACTGTTAAAAAATGTCTAATTATTTAATCATTCATAAAAACTTTTTCTGTGTACATTGTTAATATGCTGAACAAAACTAACATAACTTATATACACCCATTCAATAATAAATTACAAATTGAGATGAATAGAATTACAATGCCCCAACAATTCTATATACTCGATATAATATATATTTAAATCCAATAAACATAGATTTTGACATATCTAATCAAATAATCTACTCTAGGAAATATGATCAATAGTATTAATATCACTACTAGTCATCAAGATTAATAAACTGACCTACATCGATTAAATAAAAAAGGCTGAGCCACACCGCTAAGAGAATGCAATTGGTAATTTCGTGAAGTTGTTTTCATGGTAATCTGTGACAGTTGTTACTATACTTCAAGCCACAAGCCATATACACTAATGTCAAGGAAAATCAGAGACAAAATATCCGCGAATAATAGAAGGCATTTGTAGCCATAAGATTATCGCAAACAAAATCTATGAAAATAAAAAAATTAGAAAGAAAACTTGTGGCAACACAAGAGTCTTATCCCAAATATCTCTATACTGACAAAATAAAAGTTCAACTAGAAACATGCAGGAAAGCAGATAACCTGATAAATGGAAATGCCATTCTGCAGCAAAATAATGGGAGAAGCACTGAAAATCAATGAATATAATCATGGGAGGAGACAATTAAAGGAGAGCTTGTCCACAACTAGTAAGGTATCGAACAACGTAAGAGCTTGACATCACCTTTTATATTTATTATTTACATATAATTTGACAACTTAAACTAATGCAGAGTCTCAACCAGGCTGCCATCTTATACTGCTTGAAACTATGACAGTCCTCTGCCACCTCCTTTCTTCTGTTCTCGGCTAGGGAGATAGTTGGGGCACCTGCTTTCGTAAGTCACCTGGAAAGGCAGGGACAATAAGAATTGAAATCAATATCAATTGATTCCTAGTTAATTACCACATAATTGAATGGTCTATCGCCACAATCTAGCTTTGATGACCACTATTACGAGGCATTTCTGAATATTGTAGTAAACTATTTCTTTTAAGTGTACTTTCACACATATTCTTTCAACCATCTAATTCTACCATGGCCTGGGTCTCAGCGTGGAATTCAATAACCATTCACTGATCATAAAACACATCTCTTCGACAGTGACAATTATTCATATGCTAACCTTAATATTTGGAATGCTTTTACAAACTTCCGTTGATGTTTGAGTTGAATTCTTAGTTGGTTTGATAAATTTTGGAAGTTCTTTGTAAAATGGTTCGTTCACTGGATAGTTATCTGGATATTATGTCAGAACTTCAGTTTCTGCATCCAGGAGTGAAAATAATTTTCTGGTATGTGCCAAAGGTAGCAATGAGTGAAAGAAGAAGAGTTTTGTACCTTCATATCAAAAGGAAAATGCAGCATACATATTTATTCCTCGTGTGTTGTTCATATAGTTTGCAATTTTTATTATGTACTACCCAAACACAAACCCTGCACAAAGCATACTTCCATGAACTGAACCTGGCTATTTGCTAAACTAGAAAACTTCACTCATGAAATTCACAAGTGCACATTTTTAAAAGATAACAATCATACTTGCATTATCATTTACTCAAACATTGGAAATTTAATTGCATTAAAGCCCCAACGACTCAAAGACTGCCAATAATAAATGACCTTTTATTAAAAAAACAAATTAAATTTTCAAAAAGAATCAAATGAAAAGTCATGCTAAGAACCTGCGGCATAATGTTTTTTAATAAAAGATGACACAGTAAAAACAACTAAACAAAAGATTTTATTGGTTGTATATACCATGAATGTAAATCCCCAAAATCTCATAATCATGTGCGCCCAGAGAGAGGGGCTATAGACCTGCAAGATTCAGATGTCAGACACGACAGTTCCAAGTCCAATATTCTGGTGTCCATATGACGCGCGAGAATTTTCCATGGAGGATGGTCATCTCCTCACCAAGGAAAGGCAGGGGAGGCCATTGCTTCCGTTAATGTTTCCCAGCATGAAGGTTATGTAAGAATTACGTTAGAAATTATACCAACTAAAATAAGAGCTTTAATGGTATCAATTTTATCAATTTCATATAGGATATGTAATCAATTAAGAAGGTTTTATCATTGCTTTATGAAACAGAGCTTGCATGTTATCATTCTGTACTTTATTTACTCACAGATTTACACCAAATATTCTACGCTGCACATACTTTTGAAAAACAGGGGACAGGCTTGCACAACAGCTATACTTTTGAGAACCAGGGGACAGGCTTGCACAAGAGCTATACTTTTGAGAATCAGGGGACAGGCTTGCACAACAGCTGGAAGGTATCCCCAAATTTTCCCAAGAATGGCAAAGGCTATCAATATGCACCCCACAGCGGAGCAATCAATGTTGTGTAAACTAGCAGATATACCATTCGACCTGAAGTACCCTTAAGACCAGATGGTATAACCCAGCCTATATAGCGTTAATTGCTCTGCTGCGGGGTGAATATTGATTGCCAATCACAAATATTATAATAGAATATATTATTAAAAAATAAAAAATAGAGATTCCAGAACATGGGAATATGATACAGCTCAAAAAAAGTAGCAACTTTTAAATAGTAGATCAGAAAGAACTCGTCTGCACAGATACTAAAACCACAAATAGAAAAAGAAGAGTTATGAAAACCTACCAAACATGAGTCAAAACTGTTATGATTACAATTTACCCCCCCCACCCCCCCCCTTTACAAACACAGTGCATAGCATTCCGCACTGCATAGATGATATTTCTCATGGTCTGAAATTTGGATGTCAAACCAGTGAGTGAATATTTTTCTGGGATAATCAATGCCACATGGGCATTGGCTTGGATAGGAGACATCTAGAAGTGTCTCCAAAACCATTGAGGTGCACCTCCCAAACCTCCCCGTTTGGACAGGAAACCCCTAGTGGACAAGGGGGAAGTTCCACCAATTCCTCAGGGATGTCCCCTTCTAAATGCGGGACTTTGCCCTACAATTCCCAAGTCACTAGGGACACGGAATTGCATAGGATGCATCCCCCGTGGATTGAGAAAGGCTCCCATGCAACATTGATTATATTAGGAATTTTTTTTTTTAAATATTAAACTATTCTGGCCTAGGCTAGTCTACCTCTACCTGAGTGCAGACATTACACATGTAACATTATCATAGAAGCATCTGTTACACGAGCATATCTGGAGCGTTAATCTCCTTCAGTTGATTCAGGTTACTACAGGTTGATGTACACAGTTCTACATAGTACATATCTAAAGCTCAAACCCTGTTTAGCAGAAACTTCCAGGTTAGTTTTGTACCACAAAGTTCATTACTGACCTGAAAATGTTTTATGAAAGACCTATTAATAAATGTATACAACTTTTTTTTGTAAAAATCTACGGTTGCTTAGAATTAAAATACAGGAAAATAGAAGATTCTAAATTTGAGAAAATTAGGCATGCCTGTAAACATGTAAAGAATAAGGCTCAATTCCATGTACCAGCACTGCCCACCCTAATAACCAGCCACCATATTCCAGATTCCCAGAAAAAGTATAGGTTTACAGACAAAATTGCTACCAATGCTCCCTGTCACACCATATGTTTGTTTTTGCCATACACTAGACTGGCGGGGATTGTTTTCCTATGTAGTCTTGGCAATTGTTAAATGCTTCTGCATATGAACCAAGAAACAGAAGCAAACAAACAAAAAATTCCTTATTTTTTTACCATACATTTTCACTGCAAAATGGACCTCCAAAGCAGATTTCCTACGAATCCAGAAGCATTTAAAACATCCACAGTTAAAACAACCAACTCCTGCTATGGTGCTTCATCTTCCACCCATTTAATTCAATGCCGGACTAGTTCATGAAAATCAAAGACCTGGTTCATCTAAAGCATCATCCAACATAAGGACTGCTCATTCCAACCTAATTTAATTCCAGCAATTGCCCAATATTACACGTCTTTGACATTTAATCATAATTTTATAGACTAGGATTTCTGCAATACTGAATTAGCAGGCACAAAACTAACTTTTTGAAACAGTGCTGGCTACTTCTGGATTGTGCTTTTACAAAAACTGCAGTAGGTTGTACATTAATGATTAGTCTCTGAAGAATTTCTGGTAATAAGACCGTTTTTTAATGAGTCACCACGATACATTAATACCACCATGCTCTGAAGGTGTAACAATGTGTAGGGTCTCTTAGGTCAGTATTCTAATCTGATTTTACTTTCACAATCTGTGCCAACACTTGTTGCACTTACAGGACCTTCCAATGGATCCAATAATTGTTCAAATCCTCGGTTGTACAAGAATGCCTGATCATACTTATCATCTCGAAATTCTGGACTGTGCAGCCAGTTTGTGCTCGCTAGATCTCCCTTGGAAAGAATGCTACCTTGCTGACTTGTTGGGGAGGTTCTACTACCTCTCTCACTTCCAAAATCATCATCATCCAATTCACTCCCTTCTGGACCTAGAGCAATGCTTGCACTATGCTCTGAACTGGCATTGCTGCTTGTTGCCACTGGAGAGTCAGAAATACTAGTTGCCCTGCTTCTAGGAGCACCTGATCGGACACTATATAGAGATGATGTTGGAATGTTGGTCATCAAGGGCCGCAAGCTATTGGGTGTACTTCGCCGTATATCCTGAAAATAATCGATGAGTTAGTATTCTTCATTTAAGGAAAAACCATATATGAACTAGGCTCTCACAACTCTACAATATCTTATACATACAACTAAGGCTCTACAATATCTTTCCATACAACTAAGGCTCTCAAGCAATGCACATTGCCATCATCAATGGGCAGTCAAATTTTGCAAATAATGCTAAAATCTGAGATTTGTCATACAAACAGAACCCTAGATACAAATCTTCAAATAAGCTCAAATTCCAAAGCATAACATCGTACCATGTGTCTTAAAGCCATATCCAAAGATTTATCATCAATGGGCAGTCAAATTTTTCAAATAATAATAAATCCTGAAATTTGTAATACAAACAAAAGCCTAGACACAAATCTACAATTAAGCTCTAATTCCAAGTTAGAAACACACAAGCATAACATAGTACCATGTGTCTTAAAGCCATATCCAAAGATTTTTTTGAGAGCGTCCTTCCAAAGCCTGTGCTATCTGGAGATAATACTGGCTTCACTGGCCGTTTAGCTTGTGTTGTAGATGAGATAGACCTCACAGATAATTGATCTTCCTGTTGTTTTGGGGCAGCTCTTCTTGCATTCAACACCTTTTCAACCATCTTGCTGCCAATTACACCTGACACTGAAATGTTATTACCAATACTATGTGATTTGCTAGATTGTACACTGGACCGATCACTGTTCTGGCTGTCATTTGAAATTCTTCCTCTTGTGACACTTGGAGAGCATGACTGTCTTCTAGGCCTGCTACTTGCAATGGGTGCCTCATTAACAGATCGTGCAGCACTTGGAGCTCCAGGTCTACCTCTCGTAGCTGAAGGAGGTCGCTCTGGCATAGTAGTCCTTAAATTTGGAGGTGCATCAAGTGAAAAACCAGGGATTGCTGCTGGTTGCCAAGGTTGTGATTTTAAAGTAGGCGAACTTCCTCGTGAAGGAGCTGAATTCCTGGAAGGCATTGAGGTTGACTTTCCAACAGAAGAAGAACGGGCTGGTGGTGGACCAGAATTACTTTGGCTTAGGTTTGGAGTTGATGGACGCCTTGTTGGTGTGGAGGGTCTTGATGATGGCCTTGTTGCGGGAAGTGTAGACCTTGCTGTGGGAGTAGAAGGTCTTGATGCAGTCACTGAAGCTCTTGATGCAGAAATTGTAGGTCTTGATGTAGGGGTAGAAGGTCTTGATGCAGTCAATGAAGACCTTGATGCAGGTGCTGCTGGTCTTGATGCAGGTGCTGCTGGCCTTGATGTAGACACTGCTGGCCTTGATGTAGACACTGCTGTCCTTGATGCGGGTGCTGCTGACCTTAATGCAGGTGCTGCTGCCATTGATGAAGGAACAACAGACCTTGAGGTAGGGGTGGAAGGCCTAGATGAAACATGACCTGTACCAGTGGGCATTGATGGTCTCTTACTTACTGTATTGAGAGAACTGTTTGACAAAGAAGAGGTTGTTGTTTGGCGTGAAGGGAAATTGCTGCGCACAACCTTCGATGATGGTTCCACCCCTGGGTTCATGAGCTGCACATTTAGCAATTGTGCTATTTAGTATTTACCAAATTACCCATGCATTGAGTTGAAAACAAGCATGCATCTAATTATTTCAAGATAAATGCTATAAAGAAGGTGATAAAGGTCAGGTAAAATACGCAAAATGTTGGTAAATTTTGAAAAAATTGTTAGCCAAGAAAGACAGATCATCTTAGAGAGTTCAGGAGCAGACATAGAACATAATATTTATCTTTCCCACATACTGCATTTCCCAGGGAAACATACCACGCACTTCCCCTCATTCTAAGGATGGTACCCAAGGTAAGCCAGATTCTGTTGAAGCTCAAACTTTGTCATGTCACTTGGGGAATAGAACCTGGGTGGGGAAGAACACACTCCATCATACAACCACTTGGACTAGACCCAATTGATACATAAAACATAATGTCAAAAACATACTCCCTCAGTTGCAGTTAATAATACATAAGAGCAGCATTGAGAGAGATTCAATAATGAGCAGAAAACTCAAATCAAATTTCCTGAAAATGACAGCAATAACTACCATATCAAAACAGCCCTATTGTTATTTGTGCTGATCAAGTTCAACACATTTTTTCTTGTGTTTTGAGTTTTTACATGATCAGAAATATTGAGCAGAATGTAGAATTTCCAAACATTCAGCTGAGGGAAATGTCTACTGCTATTTGGTTACTTTTTATTACAGAATGACTTTTCTTGTTGCAAGGCTTTCGATTTAGGCCCCTACAATGTTTTTTTCCTGCTCAACCCCTTCTAAATAATCCCCCTCATTTCAATGTGCAATAATACTTTTATCAAACACTTTTACCATTTTGCCTCCTTAGAATGCAACAACTACAAATTACAATAGAAATGGGCTAGATTCGTTGGTGCCACATGACCTCGGAACAAAACAAAAAACATGTTTGAAAATCATGCATGTTCTTGCTCAATATAAGATGAAGATCACACCATTCAAGCAAATGAAGAAATGTCTAATGGAGAATGTCTAAATACTAAATAGATAAAAGTGATACCAGGTTTAATTTCAGGCATTGGTAACCAAATATTCAGTAAGATAAGAGCTCATGCCAAATGAAAATAGATCTGAACTTTTAGTCATTTATTGAGTCAAGTTACTGACACCATTTCTTCGATATTTCCTTCGTCCTTTTCAAATCATGCTAAATTGCTTTATGGAATTTGAGGGAAAATATAGCCTATAACATCTTTCAGAAAAATGAAATTAATTAACTTAAAGGTTTGGTATAGCCTTTTTATGCAAAATGAAACGAAATGAGGTATTTATAAATAAATAACACTCTGAGCAAAAATGAAGAAAATAAATAGAGCACATTGTGCAGGACTCCAATAAAACATTGTTCTTCTTGTTATTTTTTTCATTGCATCAACTCACACCATTATAAATTTTGTTGGAAATTGAAACTACCGTGTATTAAAAACTATTTTTCTACAGTTTCTTACTGTATTTTAATGACAAATGTAGTAACACATAACTATGACAATATTTTGCTAAACAACAAAGCTTGTCTTTTAGATGATGCTAAACTGGCTTACGTATATGATTGTAATTTGTAAGTAAAAATTTCCAATAAAACCTATTTGCAATCTAGAAAGTTTGAAGGCCATATTGTTGCTAAACTGGGTTTAAGTATATAATGTATAACAAAATTTCAAATAAAATATATTTGCCTAGAAAGGTTGAAGGTCAAGGTCAAGCATAAATAGAGCAACAGTACAAAGTGTTTAGTTTTACTTTCAAGCACATGAATAAGGAACCTTTAGAAACTACCTTCATGAAGTATTATTGCCTTGAATACTTACTCTAGAAGACTTCAAATTGGGTGGTGGCTTGAGTATAGGTGTTCCTCTTTGATCCATAGAGATGGTTGGTCTCTCCATTTCCAATGAAGTAAAAAGAGGTGTACCAGGTGGTGTGAGAAGCCTGTGGTGAAAATAGTCAGAACAGTCCAAATCAGATATAGCTCTTGTACAACATGCAAAAATTTAAAATCCATCAAATAACTGCATCTTGTAAAATGACCAAATTGTAATTGGACTAGGTGCTTCACTAGAAAAGTCACAAATATACCAAAATTGTTAAATTTGTTAATTTTTTTCAATATCAACTTGCCAAGTTTATGGCTGAAATATAACTTTGTGCTTATTACGCACCCAAATTTCTCCTCTCGCTTGAAAAGTATGCAATAACCACATACAAATTTTTATTATATCAGTCTATCTGCTTACAAATTCACTCGTAGTAATCTCATGGACAATGGGGCCTTTTCAAATCACACTACAAAAAAGAATGGAGAGTGAACAATAAAGGCTTATTAGTTTGTGTTTTCAAGTAAAGATCCATTAGTAAATCCCTTTAGGCAAAAGCCCATTAGTTTGTCTCTGCATGTCCTAAAAAGAATGGACACTTTCGCTGTAAGAAAAATGGCCTTATTTCTGGAATAAGAACATTCTACGCTGTCTAGTTATTGAATGTTATAACTAGCTACTTATGAAATAATAAAAGATAATCCTCATTTCAACCAAATTTAAGGTTTCAGGGCAGTTCTATCGGAACACATCACAACCAACACACCTCTCAACCTAGTTGGTGTTGGCCTTGTGACTAGCACTATCCATTCAAAACCAGATCATTGTGCCCTAAACGTTTTGTAAACTAACCTAACCCTAGACTCTCAGTAACAGTATGCATAAACAGAGGAATGTATTCAACTCACCAGTCATAATCATTCTTATCGCCATCTGCATTCAACAGGTCGTCTGCCCTGCTTTTTGGCAAGGGGGTAGATGGTGTTATTTTGTATATCGGTGAGCTGCTATGCTTGACCGTGGCTGCAAACAGAACAACAGAAAACAAATTTATTCAACACAACAGACAAATGTCACAAGTGGGTTTCTGAATTTCTATCAAACTATAAACCCATTATCATTAGAAGTACTACTAGTCATTGTTTTCACTTGCAATTTATTGATCTATGGTAAGCAAAACATAGAAGAGAAAGTATGAGATGTGTACCGAGGGGTGGCTCGAACTCGTCTGAGTTGGGAAGGAGCATAAGGTTGTTCCGTTCTTTTTCTCGTTTGCGCATCTCGTGAAACAAGGCAAGATCATCGTCCTTCTCTTTAACCAAACTGGAGCTGAGACTACGCCCCCGCCTGTGCTGCTGCTGCAGCTGCATCAGGTAAGCGGAGTCCGCGGAACTCGAACCCCGATTCATAGCTCCCTCGCTCACTGGATCATGCCCGCCTAGATCCTTCCCTTCTTCAAATCCCTCCTCCTTCAAATCCCTCTTTCCTGGATCCCCAGATGTTGACTTTTTTTTAGCTGCTCTTTCAAAATGCATTCATATCTTTCAGATAACCCACCATCAAATGCGCCGAACTTGAGCAGGGCGAGATTCAGAACATGAGGGAGGGACCCTGGAATTTATTGTTTATGGTTCTATAAAAGGAATATTGTGACTTGGGTACTCCAAATACTTGCCATTCCTGCAGCTTTTCACTTCCATTCACTTCATACCCTTCAATGAAATGCATATGTAGTCTCACATAGCGCAGATCCATTTTATTTTAATCTTGCAACTTATAGAGTTCAGGGTCAAATTCAAGACCCCAACCCATGAGTTTGATCGTTGTGAATTTATTTCAAAAAAATTCTAATTTGATATCTCTCCTCAATGTTCCCAGGGTCAAAATCAGGACCCGATCATTCTGAATTTTGATTTTAAGGTTCTCATTGCCGAGTACACTTCAAAATGGATTTTATATTTTCCCAAGTAATTTAACATATATCATTTAGATATAGCCGATGGTTTGGAAAATCCACCGTATTCAAATTTTTTTAATATTTAATTAAAATTTCAAATTTATCGTCAAAACAAAAAATATTAAAAAAAACAAAAGCCCTTTGAAAATAACTAATACCAACAAAATAAATAAATAAAAAATATTAATAAACAAATTTTAATTTTATTTAATAAATAAATATTTTTACTATTATAAAAAAATTTAATAAACAAATTTTATTTTTATTTAATAAATAGATATTTTCACTATTATATTAAATTCAATTGAAACTTTTGTTATTATAAAAAATATTAATAAATAAATTTTAATTTTATTTAATAAATAAATATTTTCACTATTATATTAAATTCAATTGAAACTTTTGTTATATGATTTAATTAGTAATAACAAAATACATGCAATTGAAACTTTTAGTATATGATCTAATTAGTAATAATAAAATACATACAATATAATGTATTAAAAGATTTTATTAATATTATTTAATAAGTGATAATAAAACATAAAGAAATTTTATAAAAAGATGTGAATTTTTTATATAAAGAAATGTAGTGTGAGAAAGATCTAGTAGCTAAAAGGAAATTAAGGTATTATAAGAAGGTCATTAACCCTATCTTAGAAGATCAAAAGTATCTCTCTGTTTTAACTAGTTCAAAGAAGAAAATTAATATAGCCAAGATTAGAACGAACTCTCATGAGCTCCATAGTGAAACAGGTAGTTGGACAGTTCCTAAAACACCATGAATGGAAAGGATCATCTCTGTGAGAATATGAACATCGAGGATGAAAATCACTTCCTCTTAGAGTGCCCCATGTACAACCACATTAGAGCTCAATTTCATAATCTTTGTTGCAATACTGACCTTCCTAGCCTTTTAAGATGTCAAAATTATAGTGAGCTTGAGAGGCTTCTTTCCAAGCTTAATTAAATAACTATTTTCTTTAGGTCCAATAAACTAATGATTGGTCTTAATAGACATTAACCATCATCATCATCAATACAAAATATAATTTTATTTAGTTTAACAATTTAATTATATTTGAAGGTTTTTTTTCTTATAAAAATTATAATGGTTTTGATTTTTTTAAATAAAACATTTTATAGAAATTTAAAAATGTTTTTTACATTTTAGATGATATTCTAAGTAATTTTTTTCCTAACTAAATATTTAACAATATGAATGATAAATGGTTACATTAACCCTTTAAATTAATTATGATATTTTTATTTACATCATATTTAATGTAAAAACAATAATTTAAACAACAATTAACTTAATTTTTTATTGTTTGTCTCATGTACTTTATTGATTTGAAAAATATTTCAATTTTATTTATTTGTTATTAATCTTAAAAACAAAATATCATTATGATGTTGAAATTTTGTTCTAATTAATCTTTTTCCTTTATAATTATGCATGTCTCTCAAAAATATATAATATTAATAATTATATATATATACACCATAATCCCTATACAAAAGTGATTTACTTATAAAAGTTAACTTTTAAAGTGTGAGTTTTGTACTTTTCATTTTAATATTAATATTATCGACCACTTTAATGTTTTGAGAATCTCATAGTTCATTTAGATTAACTTGTAGATTTTTTTAAAATGAAATTTTAATAGTTTATAAGTTATCTTATATTTATAATTCAAGTTTTATAAATAAAATATAAGAAAAAATGTAATGTTATATTTTGTAATTATAATTTTATAAATATGACTAAAAGTGTTGTGTCATATTTTGTGGGTGATTTTATATATATATAAATAAATTTAAAAAAAAAAAAAAAAAAAATTAAGATGATATAATTTGTGATTTTAATTTATAAAACTACATATCATAGTATCTATGTTTGAATCATATTACTTTAAGGATATGGTTAATTTTGGATAAAGAATAAATAATCAAAGTAAATTTAAAAGTTTTTTTTTTTTTTTTTTAGGAGTATTGTTTAATTGTAAGTATTCAATTATTCAAACTATTGATTATTGATTAGATGAATAGTAACATTCAAATATTTGGAACCAAAATTATATATGTTTTTAAGGAACTAAATTCACACACTCACTTTATATATGTTTTTAAGGAATTGATAATTAGTTTTATCTAAATGTAATATTTTAGGATTTTGATATTTGAAGATTTTTGTCACTATCTTGATACTTTTGCATCTTAAGAACTTTATTTGGAAAAATAACATTCGTATTTGAAGAATTTTGTCACTATGTTAATATTTTTGCATCTTAGGTATTTTATTTGGAATAATAACATTCTCATTATCTTTTTTTTCAAAAAAAGGGTTATGGGATTACTAGGAATTACTAAGTATAACTAGTTTAGGCTTTTTTTCACAATTTTTACCAAGTAGAGCATGTCTTAAGATATTTGAAGCAGCTATGGCCAAAAAACACAATATGTGCCTCTATGGCTTTCAATATATTATTAAAAACTCCAAATTTTACACACACACACATATATATAATTTATATAGAACAATATGTAATCTCATACTTTGTGGATTGATTTGTAGATTTTAATTTTCGTATTTTATATATTCGTGTGCATTGGGGTTATCATAGTTGGTTGGGCAGAATGGTTGTTATCTTCTCCCACCTAGGTTCAAATCCCAACTAATGGCATCATGAATTATAATACCTAGTACAAATATTCCATGGACGTAGTGGATCTGTGACCACTACGTCCATGGAATATTTGTACTAGACAGTCAACCACTGACAGAAAATGTCCATAAAACCTAACTCGAAAATATCCATAAAATTGAACCCTTCCTCTTAATAATAAAAATAAAACTAGACCAATTAAAATTATATATATATTTTAATAATTTTATTATATATTTATATTTTCAAATTTTAATATAAACATTTCCATCTCATACATTTTAAATGAAATGGTGCTTAGAGTATTTACTCAAAAACTTTACCCATTTTAAATTAACACAAATGTACCAAACATGTCTAGGTGCAAAGTGAAGTGGTATTAAGTTCCATGTGATTTGTAGTTTTTTTTGAAAGAGTGATGGGGTGGAATGATGGTGATACTCCATGGGCATCACGTTTCGAACCTTTTTATTTTAAGATTTGTGGGTCTTCACATGAAAAGTTAGTCTATCTAGTCAAAGGATTTCACATGGATGTCACCGTAGAAGATTGGGTAGTGGAGCCCACTTTGCAAAAGTTTAAGGAGGTGGAAGCCCACTGCAATACGTAAGCTGTTCAAATCAAATCATTACTTCAACGGAAAATCATAAGTACACCTTAAGTGGGACCCTAATAATTGCTCTTCCTTTTGTCTCATGTATTGTTATTATTGTTAACATAATAATAAAATTAGTTAGGATGTTGGGTCTGCTCTTTAATTGCGAAGGCTTCCCCACTATAGTTGCGCTTGTTTTTTTCTCAATTATTGTTATCAAATGTTAATTAGGATGAACGTGGCTGGAGGTGAGCCATGCCTGCAATGGTATCGGATATTAACGTTTTTAATATCACTATACCTAATAAAAATATAACAAATTATTAACGGTTGGTAGGAGCATTTTTAATAAAATATTAATTTTTATTTTAGTATATATAGTTTATTTGAATTATTTTTTAAATAACGTGATTTCAAATTTATTTGAGATTTAATTTATATGTTTGAGTGCAATTTAAATATCATATATATATATTAATTATGGTTGTGTTATTATTGGGATAAGTTTGGTTTGAAATTTAGTTAAAAGTTGTTGAAATATTTCAGGTTAAGTGGTTTGGTTAATAATTTGTTTTTTTTAATAGATTTTTTTATGTATTTTTATTAAAAAAGAAAAATTTGAAAAAAAAATAATAATTATGAATTTGTTTGTGCATTTGAAAATAAATTTTACATGTTCAAATGAGTAGCTCAATTGGTGATCAAAGTGAGTGAAATTGGTGAAGAAGTTTGTTAAAAAATCTCAATTTCCAATAGTTTAATTAGCATTGTTTCTTGAATGGATTCTCCATATACTCTCAATTAAAAAAATAAAATAAAATAAAAATAAATAAATAAAATAAAATAAATAAATAAATAAAAATTCATAATTATGAATTTGTTTATACATTCAAAAACAAATTTTATATGTCCAAATAAACAGCTCAATTAATAATCGAAATGATGTGAAATTAATAACCCAATCTATAAAGACGAAAACAAAACGTAAGCCTCCAAAAATATTGTGGAAATCTCAAAATAGACCATATATTTAATCTTGAGTACGAGATTGAATAACCAATTTCTCAACCAAAAAAAACTTTTATATAATAAAACAATTAAACTTCACTTTTTCTAATTAGTTATTAATTTATATTAATTTAATTTTTTAAATATCCTATACATTAAAAGTGTTTGGTTGGTATGAAATTACCTAATGTTATGCTTCTCTATTATAAAATCCCCGGTTTAAAAGAGATGAATTGTTGGATCATATAATTTTTCACATCATTATTTGAACCCTTCTAGTTATTTTTGTGCAAGCATAGAGTAGCGTCACCGTTATTAATTCTATAAACTTTTGTTATAATATTAAATGAGAATTTTTAATAATTAATATGTCATTTATATTTTTTTTTATGAAAAAATAAATAAAATAATATAAAAGAATGTTTTGGTTTGAAATTTAAAATTATTTAATAATGAAAATAATATTTATGAAGATAGTCAAGTTCTACTAGCACAAATAGTTAAGGATAAGCTTCATTAGCGAATGATGAATTTATCCTTGCTCGATGCATTTTTTGTTGAGCTAAGGTTTAGAGGGATTCAAGAAGAAGCTGGAGAGGGCTGAGTGGCTGGAACCCTAGCCGCATCGGCCCTCAGGATCATGCCTCCTTTCGTCCGCGTTGCTAGGGCTTTCTTTCTGTGGGTGCCTCTGAAGACGTCTTGTTCTCTTTGCAGTGTATTCGGGTGCTTCGGCGTCTTTTTGTGCGTGGTCTTTTGCTTTTGCCGGCGATCTTTAGCGATGGTGCCGTTGGCCTGCTCCTTCTGCCGCCTCATTTTGTTTCCGATGCCCTTCTGTGCGGTTGTGGCCGTGATTTATCAAGGGTTTTTGTTCACCGCTGAGATGTTGTTTTGGCTTTCATGGCGCCTTGGGTTTTTTGGCTCGAATTTTCGGGAGCTTTCCTTTTCAGAGGTTGGGGTTTCATGCACGAGGGATTCGACTGCCGCCTCGCCGCTGCGACCCCTTCTCTTCCTCTGCGGCCCATTCATTGCTGGCAGTATTGTATCAATGGCGGTGGGTTGCTTCTTGCTGCGGCGCTCGTTGGTTCGTCTCCTTCCAGGATTTCCGAGTTTGCTTTTGATGGGGGTACTTTTCTGTGGAAGTTGCTCATGGGTCTGGGCTGGTGCTCCGGATGCAAGTGCCAATATTTTGGGGTTTGTACTTTGGGTTTTGGGGTTGGCGATTTCTTCATCTGGGTTTCTAGCTTCATGCCTTTTCACCACTTTCTTGGGGTGGTTGTCCCTGGGGTGGTTGTTGTCGTGCCTCGCATGGTTTTGCCTTCTCTAGGGCTTTATGTGGATCCTTTATGGGTTTGATAGGCCTTCCAGCCTGGTTTATACTGCCTTATCAGTGATTATTGTTCAGATGTATGTACCCACAGTGTTTTGGGTGTTCATTTCTTGAGTGATTTCTCTGTATTCTGATCCATGGTGTTTTTACTATGGACCATATGTTATATGCATGTTTATGTAACATCTTTTTATCTAATAGAAAGTTGTTGTTTTTTTTCTTTTGGAAAAAAAAAAAAAAAACTTCGTTAGCAAGTCTGATTAAATCAAACTTCGGGGAGGTGCTCTTGCTATGGGAAGGAGATATGCTAAAAATCTAGTCAATTTAGGGTTAGTGTAGCCCACGGCAGGTGAGATCCCCTAGTGACTTTGACGGATTATATGCCCCTATGCTAAAAATCTAGTCAACTTAGGGCTAGTGTGGCCCACGACAGGTGAGATCCCCTAGTGACTTTGATGGATTATATGCCCCTAGGTCGTGGTTTCTCAAGCAGCAGGTCAAGCCTCTAAGAACACAGACAACTTAACAAACAAACAAAAATATTTATTAAGACCAAATTAATTTATATGTTTAAAATTTCTTGAAATTTTATTTATTAAAAAAAAATCAAATCATCATATGTTTATAAAAAAAATTAATCATGCTCACTGGTGTAAAGGTCATCCATTATGGTACTGGATATCCCCCCTTAAGGCACTCCATGGTGTAAAGGTCATCCATTATTCCCCCTTAAGGCACTTCATGGTGTAAAGGTCATCCATACTTTGCCGGAAAAAATACAACCATGCTAAGGGTTGGTGTAGCCCAGGTAAGATGTGATCCTAGGTGATTTTTATAGCTTAGATGCCCATGGGTCATGGGTATTGGAGCCACATCTTGTGAGTGATCTCAAGACTCACATAAATAAACTAGCATAAAAGATATTGATTCTAAAAATAAAAACAATTATCATATAAAAGCATGTTCCATCTTTTCAATTGTTTAAATTATAATTATTTGAAAATTTTATTTATATATTTGAAATATGGCTTCTCTGATACATAGTTTGTACAAAGATCTTTTTCTAGCAACTGCCATAGCAATCCTAACTGAAAGCAGCCATTAGGTCAGAATATTATGGCCATGGCTGCCTTGCGGCGGCCTGCCTAAGGCCCGATCCTCATCTCTGCGTGGTTCTGAGCTGCGCTGCGAGATTTAATTTCTATGCAGAGTGGCTGCCCCTGCGGCGGCCTGCCTAAGGCTCGGTCCCATGGAGACGCAGGGTTCTCCCAAGGAGCCCCCTCTGCCGCCTTCTGTTGATGCTTTTAATCAGCTTCTGGCTGGTTTGCCCTGGAAGGAAAAAAGTGAAGCATCTAAATTCGTTAAGAAGCTCGAAGATATCCCTGAGATCTCTTTGCCT
The DNA here is from genome assembly GCA_034641835.2 of Pinus albicaulis. NCBI lineage: Eukaryota > Viridiplantae > Streptophyta > Pinopsida > Pinales > Pinaceae > Pinus > Pinus albicaulis. Next base: position 638,306,520 of record CM076581.1, on the reverse strand, counting down.
CCAAAGACCCCCATCCAAGTAGCTTTGTCTCTAGCTAAGCGGGGTCTAATTGGCCAATTCACGGGACTTTGGCCTTCTCCGAAAACTACTGAGCAATGGGTTAACAGGAATTGGGCTCCTCTGATCAAGCAAAGTGTTACATCTTACTTTCTCGGGCGAGGGTTCTTCCTCTTTGAATTCTCCTCCAAAGAAGACAAAGATTTGATCTTCCAAAACGAGTCGTATTTCATGGGCCCTCAGGGCCTCTATCTGAACAAATGGACTCCGGATTTTGATCCGGCTGTCGATGTTCCCAAGGCTGTTCCAGTGTGGGTTCGGCTCCCGAATCTCGCAGTTCACTGCTGGAACTGGGATTCCTTGAAACACATTGGCAACGCCCTCGGGAAATTCATAGATCGGGCAAACAACAAGGACCAGTATGACTGTGCTAGAATCTGCGTAGAAGTAGATCTTGAGGTGGGTCTCCCAGAGGCAATCAAAATCAATGTCGGCAACTGGTCTCATGTGTAGATCTTGGATTATGAGCAGTTCCCATTCAAATGCAGGAAATGTCATGTTCATGGGCACTTTGCCAGAAACTGTCCAACCAATGCAGAGCCAGAGAAAGGAAACAAAGAGGGCTGGAATCAAGTCAAGCGTACAAAGATAAACCACAAAGGACAAAAACCGGGAGGACCCTATGGAAAGGGCCTTCTTCAGGCCAATGCCCAGCAACCCCCTCCCAAAAAGGCACCAGAAAACAAGTTCGATCCTCTAAGCTAGCAAACAGAAGCAACTCAGGAGATCGAGACCCAAAAACTAGCCTCTCCAAGCAAAGGCACTCCCTCAATCTCCCTTAAAGAAACAAGTGCTGAAGACCCGAAAGGCATGACTATAGAAGATGAAGAAGAAGAACAGGAAACAGACGAGTCAGAGGAGAAAGGAGAAATAGGAGAGTCTCAAACCTCGGTAAGGAGATCCACAAGAGGTCACAAAACTGACAGGGAAAAAAGAGACCAGGAGACTTACAAAGACAAGCTACAGGGCAGCTAGCCAACTCTAGAAAAACTGCTAGCCTCAAAGCCTAGGACGATGAAAAATCAACCTCGAGGCTCCAAGGGAGCCCATCAGAAACATAAATAATGAAGGTCATCTCCTGGAATTGTAGAGTGTAGAAATTTGTTGAATAATGATTAATTATCCACCGAGACTATCCTGATCACATACAATTCGAATTTATATGCAACACATAATCTCTTCCACTCAGATCATCAAACATGCGGAATTAAAACAAGCGATAACACATCAAATCATCATACACATTAACACAGTATGTATGGGGAAAGCTTATAGCTGAAAACCCCGCAGCTATTGTGTATATTATAATGGAGAAATCATGTAACAAACTCAGTACAATACTCCTCACAAGTACTCAGTAATTTCTCATAAAGTTACACACAAACTAGCTTGGTTTTGAACAGGTTACTGGTTCAAAACTCACCGCCAATTGCCTTGCCTCTATTGCGCAATCATGGCCTGTCTATATAGAGATCCAAGGTTCGAATCTCTTTGGCTTGACAGTGCAATCATCATGGGAAATTCCTCCAAGTGTGGTGCAAATCTCATGCACAACTGATGTCGCCACTGATAGCTAACTCCACCCTTTCATCTACCTCTTTCACTGGTCTCCACTGAACTGATCATGCACTGTAGTGAACCGATGTGTTCTTGAGTTGAATAATGAGTTACTAATTAATGAATTAAATAATATTTAATTCACTCCACTCATAACTAATTGATTAGCTAGTTAAACTAATCTCAAATAGTTCAACTAAAATAAACAGAACACAACTCCACTAGCTGTCTCATTAACTCCACCAAACTTCTGCCACTGAAGTCCTAACTGAAGTCAACCATGCATGATGCCATCAAACCCTTGGGAATAGCGTAATTCCTCTGTCAGATGCATGAGCCACTTCCAAGGCTCGAATTGAAGTGCTCCAAGAGAGTAAACTGCTGTTTAGAGTCCAAATATTATTAAGGGTAAATAATATTTGACTTCCCTATTTTTAGGAGAGGCAGTCTAAAAATAGACTTCGACCTCTTTGACCTAAAAAATAGAGTCTCATCTATTTTTACCAACATGACCAATGCTCCAAGAATTTCAAACTGGAATCCCCGAACCATGCTCCATATGTCTAAAAATAGACATAGTCTAAAAATAGATTTTGCGCCAGAATTTGCCTGCGGGCCCACTTAGTGAAGGCGACTTCATTTCACTAAGCTCCATCATCTTGCCGCATTTTCAACATAGAGGTATGGGGAGAAAAGTTAAGGAAGAAGCCATTAGAAGCTTAATAAGAACATAATCTCCAGACATACTTCTCGTCCAGGAGACCAAGCTGGAAGACGTAGTCTTCCTACATGCAAGCAAGAAAATTTGGATCAAAAGCGAAGCAAGAGAAATCTTTGCCCGGGGAGCCTCGGGAGGGATTGGCACACTGTGGAATGCCAACAAATTTGCAGTCATTTATGAGGGTAGCAATACTCATGCTTAAAATACAGAATCTGGACTCCAAAGAAATATTTTTCCTTTTCAATGTATACTCTCTAGTCAATGTTGGGGAAAAAAAGGACTGTTGGGATTCTATAAGGCATCAAGCAAACTTGGCAAACCTAGAAAATATAATCATTGCCGGAGATCTCAACCTCACTCTTCACCCGTCTGAAAAAAGAAGAGGTAGCGCAGTCCAAGATCCGGCAAGGGAATGGGCGGAGGATCTTATGCAGGATTGGGATTTGCTGGATATCAAACCTTCCTTCGGTAAGTACTCTTGGTCTAAAAAAAGAGCTAGCCCAGGTCATATTGCTGCCAGATTAGATAGATTTTTCATCCAAATCTCCTTTCTGTTACTAGGATTAGAACCTAGAATGCATATTCTCACAAACAGTATCTCGGACCACAAGCCCATAGGGCTCGATCTTCTGGCCCATCTTGATCTGGGCCCTATTCCTTTCAGATTCAGTCCCCTCTGGGTCAAGGAGCCAGATTTCATTCAATTAGTCAAGGATTGTTGGAGACAGCCAGTCAAAAGATCTCCTTTCTTTGTCTGGGAGGAAAAGCTTAGAAGGGTAAAAGGAGTTCTAAAACGATGGGACAAAACCCTTTCCAACCTTGCTTCAGAAAGGAAAACCATCAAAGCTTCTCTTGCTTCTCATCAAATTCAAATGGAGAACGCTATTGTCACAGAGGAGCTTCTAGATCAAGAGGCCCAGCTGCATCAGAGTTTTCACAAGGCCTGCTTAGCTGAAGAAGAATACTGGAGATTAAAATCTCGAAATCTATGGCTCAAAGCAGGGGATAGGAATTCTTCTTTCTTTCATAAACAAGCCCAGGGAAAAAAATGTTTCAACACTATATCTTAGATCAAGGAGGATAACGTCACCCACAAGGAATTTGAGGACATCAAGAAAGCAACCTTTTCTCATTTTCAAAACTTGTATAGTGAGGACACGGAGCCGAATCAATATTCAGATCTTTTAGACATTGTTCCATCTTCAATCTCCCCTCGTATGAACAAGATCCTTGAGGCCAAAGTCACTAAAGAAGAAGTTAAAAACGCCCTTTTCACCATGGATCCGGACAAGGCTCCTGGCCCGGATGGCTTTTCTGCCAGGTTCCTTCAATTTTGTTGGCTGATAGTTGAAAAGGACCTTTTCAAAATGGTCCAAAAATCTCAAGACAGTCAGAAAATCGGAGGAAGCACAAACTCAGCTTTTTTAGCCCTCATCCCCAAGGAGAAAGGCGCCAACAACTTCAACAGATTCCGTCCGATATCCTTATGCAATATAGGGTACAAGCTAATCACCAAAGTAATTGCAAATAGACTGAAGCTCATCCTTCCCAAAATAATTCCGGAGAACCAAGGAGGCTTCATCCAAGGAAGGCAGATCGTGGACAATTTTACCCTTGTTCAAGAGGAAATTCACTCAAGTCTTCATCGGAAAGAACAAGGTATGGTTCTTAAACTCGACTTAGCGAATTATTTTGATCGAGTAAATCATATCTTTCTGTTAAAAGTCATGAGCAAGTTTGGTTTTGGAGAAAAGTTCATTAAATGGATCTGGGCTTGCATCTTGGAGCCATGGATTGCACCTCTAGTAAATGGCAGAGCCACTGATTTTTTTAAAGCTTCGAGAGGGCTTAGGCAGGGGTGCCCACTCTCACCTCTGCTCTTTGTAATCCAAGCCTTTGTCCTCAGTTTCCTATTAGACAAAAAGATGCAAAATCAAGATATTAATGGATTGTGTATTGCTAGAGGGGTCAAAAACATAAATCACGCCTTATTTGCGGATGACACTCTGTTATTGGGAGCTACCACTCTTTCCTCAGCCACCAAGTTCAAAGCAATTCTGGATGAATTCTGTGAGGCCTCAGGCAGTTTCTTAAATAAAAACAAATGCCACATCTTCATTTGGAACACATCGCCCAGATTGCTCTCTGCTATCTCTAGATGTTTCGGCTTTGCAGCCTCCTCTTCTTGGACCTCTTTCAAATACTTGGGTCTACCTGTTTATCATAAAATACCTGTAAGTAAATATTGGCTTCCACAACTTGAAAAATTCAAGACCAGGATCCAAGCCTGGGGATACTCCTGGCTCAACATTGCTGGTAAATCTGTCCTAATAAAATCTATGCTCACCAATCTCCCTCTATATCAATTTGTTGTGCTTCTCGCTTCGGAAAGCATCTTAAAAAAAATTGAGGAGTACATTCGGAGGTTCTTTTGGAAGGGAGGCAAACAGAATGAAAACAAGCTTCCCCTTATCAGTTGGGAAACCATCTCCAAGCCATTGTGGGAGGGTGGTTTGAATTTCAAAAATCTATGTCAGCAGAATATAGCTATGGTAGAAAAGATTATTTAGAAGATCATTGCACCCAAGCCAGGTTGGGCTCAATTGGCTCTCTGGAAAAAATACTTCAGAGGTCCTCGTTCTAGCTGCTTGGACAAAGTGACTCATCTTCCTAACTCGTATTTCCTTAAATTGTTTGCTAAAGTTGCTCCTCTAGTCAATGCGCACTCCTTCTGGATTCCAGGAAACGGCAAAAAGGTTAACATCTAGACTGACAGAATCATGAACATGGATCCTATTGAAGACAGAGCCTCCATTAGAGCGCTGCACTGCTGGATGGATGGAGAGGGGTTGCGAACGTTGTGGGATATTTCGCTGTGGAGTGACTATGTTTGGGCAGGTTGGAAATGTCTTGTTGTGCCGGCTCACTTGCTTAACGAATGGACCACGTTGCTTAACCTCCTTCATGGATTGGTGCCCTCGCACATAAGGAAAAGAGACTCGAGAGGCTGGGGGCAGAATGCCAGAGGCTACGTTGTCTCCATGGGATATGCTAAGCTGAGAGAGAGACCATACGTCCCCCCTGACCCAGCACCTTGGCATGGTATCTGGCGTTTTCCTTCGTGGCCCAAAATCGATTTCTTTGCTTGGCTTCTATGCCATGGTAAAATTCTCACGTTTGACATTCTGCAGAGGAAAGGATTCCACGGCCCTTCCACATGTTCGCTGTGTAAAGAAAATGCAGAGAGTGCTATCCACTTAATGCTTGATTGCAGCTTCTCTAAGTAGATTTGGTTCTCCTTCATCCACAATCTAGATCCCAGCATTTCACTTCCTTGCTCCATTGCTGGTCTATTTTCTAATTGGGCGTACAGGTATCCTGGTCCTCCTCCTAAAAACTAGATTATCAAAACTGCATGGTCTGTCCTCCCAAAGGTAATTTGCTGGCAGATCTGGCTTGAAAGAAATAGAAGATTTTTTCAGAAATACTGAATAGAATCACAAGGTATTAGAAATCAAGATTAAATTCCAACTGAAAGAGTGCTTGATTGATCTAAAAGACGATTCTAATCTCAACCAATAGGACATTGCTTGGGGTTCATTCCTTGATTTGCAATTCCAAACAACAGTTAGGAACGCTCCTCCTCTCAAAGACTGGCAAATAAGAAAATCTGAAACTGACTTTCAAGACTGGCTTACATCTCATTCAAGACACTCCCTCTTCTTTGATGGGGCAACAAAGGGCAATCCGGGCAAAGCTGGTGCAGAGGCTTGTTGTAAGCCTAGTTGGGGAAAAAATTCATTCCTATGCTTGGGGACTTGGCCATTCATCCAGCATTCAAGCGGAGGCTTTGGCTCTCTTCCAAGGTCTCAAGCTTCTCAAAGACTTAAATATAAGTGAAGCTAATGTTATTGGAGATTCCCAGATCATCATAAATGCTATGGTCTCAAAATCTCCAGCTTTGGACCTTAAACTCGCAAGACTGATAGCCAGAATCAAGGGCTTGGAAAACTCTTTTCAGATGCTGAATTACTATCATGTGCTGAGAATTCATAATAAAGAGGCGGACATTGAAGCCAACAAAGCTACCCTCCTCTCTGCTGGGGTCAAGTTGAAAGACGAAGAAGAAACATGGGAACCCATCCCATAAGCTGATTGTTGTCATGTTTTACTGCTTTCTCTTAAATCAATTTGTATGCATCTTCAAATTGGGAAAAATCTCTGAAATTGAATTTATAGTTATCTCATCAAGGAGGAAGTCCTCAAGCTTTAGTTGCATTCTCAATCTTAGTGATGAGGGGTAATAGGATATAGACACCCTCAATGTAACCAGATTTCTGGCATTCAGGCCAAGATGAATATAATTACTCCATAACCGTTACTGTAA
>CM076581.1:638181662-638299698 GCA_034641835.2 Pinus albicaulis | reverse complement strand
AGTCCACAATAATTAATTTACTTTAATTATTGTACTTTTCCTAAGTTAGACTTAGGAAAGAAGACATAAATCACTTACTCCACCAATCAAGCACCTAGAATTTTGAAACTGTAACTAGGTTTGGTCTTCATTTATTGTATTGGGTCATGACTTGATGATGTACTTGTCAAAAGAAAATATAATTATTCATGTACTTGTCAAAAGGAAAAAAGAAAAATTTATTTGTAAGAGAAAATTATTATTATTGTAAATGGGTTTCTTGCCCATCTTGTTGTGGTCCTAGGTCAAAGCACCCATTGAGTGCTCTAGTGGTCTTGTTGACAAGTCAAAGGGTCAAGGTCATGATGTACTAGCCCTTGGAGGGCTCATGTAATAAGAAACAAAAGTTATTAATGTATTTTGTGAAGTCTAGAAGCCTCCAAGTGATGGGTCGGCCAACTAGCACCTAGTCGGCCTAGAGAGGCTAATTTGCTCACATGTGAAGGCTATATAAAGAGGCACACTCACATCATTTGATGATACACAAAAAGTCACTCATCTTCTTTGATCCAGCAAGAAAGAGAGAGGCAATCTGATCCAATGCATGGACTAGATGGAGAGCGGATTTTTTGTGGAGAGGAAAGAAGACAAATTTGTGTTTATTTAGCTCACACGTGTGAGTTCCTTGGAGGAACTAGGGTTTCTGCAAGTGACATTTTTGCAGGGATATTGTTTGGGTTGCTGGCTCACTCATCACTTGGGTTTTGGCTTGGTGTTATCCTTGGAAGTCTTTATTGGACATATTATATAAGAAGAGATTATTTCTAGGTTTTTCCCTTTTGGGGGTTTTGCCCTGGCTTGGAGCCCACTTCTGGTGTCTTTTGTGTTTGCATCGAGATCTTCTATTTTGGCAATTGTCTTGATGAACAAAACTGATAAGTAATGCTAAAAGATCTAATTGAATTTCACAAGAAATTGTCAAATAGTAATAGAAACCATTTTAATTAAAGCCCTAATAATTCTGCCCTAGGATTTGTCTGTTGAGTTTTTTTGAGTGTTGGCGTAGCATCGGATGTTCTCTAGCTCCCAAAATGTGTGGAGGGACTAGAGTACATGAGATCACCAAGACCCAGAAAGGGATTTGAGAAATTCCATCCAGTTTGGGAGAAAATTAATTAATTAATATTTTTAATTAAGGATCCTAAGTCTAACTTAGGAAAATTAAAATATTAAAGGTAATTAATTTAAACATGTGATGGAAATGACTTAAGTCACATAGATCAAGCTCTCTTTTAATCTTAGCCATCGAATCAAGATTAGATCATGGCCGTTGGTTTCCCAACGAGAAAGTATAAAGGAAAGGCTTGGGGTTAGTTGGAGAACACACACACGGAGGCAGATCACTGAGACTAAGCTGAAATTCTAGGGCGGGTTTGCTAAGAATTTTTAGAAGTGTTTCAGCTGCAGCGAGGGGTAGTATTGGCTAAGGGGATGGTCTGATCCCAGAGCCAAGAATCAGCAAGAGGTAGCAACTAGGAGTAGGGGCAGCAACAGCAGCTGCGTAGTGCAGAGGGCTTCAACTGCTACGCAGGCCCAAAAAGGGCAGCGCTGAGCCAGCAGGAGGCCCCCAGGGTTACGCAAAGGCCATCCAGGGCAGCGTAGGGACTGCGTCACCTAGTCTGGGGTTACGCAGCCCTCTCCAAGTCAGCGCAGAGGAAAGTAGAGGCTAGCAGGGTTGACGCAGGCAGCTTCAAGGGCGGCGCTGGGGTTTCTAGAGGCAGAAAGTGGCTGAGTTCTGTAATCCTGTTTGAGGGTGTGGATCAGTCAAGTTTTCAGTCTCCAAAAGAACAAGTATTGCTGCAGATCTATTTTTTCTTTGTCGAGTTAATTAGTAAGTGTTGGAAATATTGTCATTGATGGCAAAGGAGCACAAAGGAGCAGCACCAGAACCAACAATAATGCAAAGGCAACAAAGGCAGCAGAGAAGTAGCAAAAGCGAAGAGGCAACGAATGTAGCAGAGGCAGCGAATGCAGCTAAGAAGGCACCAAAGGTAGCAAGGCGACAGAGGCAGCAAAGAAGTAGAGACAACAGAGGCAACGAATGAAGCAGAGAGGCAATGAATTGCTTTAGCGCACAATAGAAGGCAATCGGGTTTGCAAGACACAACAAGGACCAGAGATCTTACAGATAACAGAAGCAGGAAGATGCGAGAGCCGAGAGGAAGAGACTAATTAAACAAAGATGATTAAGCCAAGAGAGAGAGGCGCGAGGCGAGAGATAGAGAGGGCTTTAATCAGTATGAAAAAGTATATGTCGAGTGTGATAACTCGGGATGAGATTCAATAACAAAGACAAGCTCAGGAACAAGCTCAGGAGGAACAGCATGGAGAAACCGGAGTTACAGAGCGAGACAGTATAAAGAACATAAAAATAGACTAAGGCAGAGAATTCTTTGAAGAATTCCAAGGGAGGCGAGCGGACGGTTAGGATTAGATTGCAGAAGTGAAGATGAGAGATTAACATCGGAGATCGAATCGCACCAGGAGCGATTTTGCAAATTGCAAAGTTTAGCGGTTAAGTGTTAAGGCTGTCGTAGGGTAAGTTATTTTGTGTGCGTTGCGAAATGGAGGGACACGTGTCGACCTTGCGCAACATCACATCCTGCAAGAAATAGGGTTTAACTTAAAGACATCGCAAGGTATGTTGTTTTGGTTGCGATGCAGTAAGGATCAAACGACGCGATGCGATAAAGGGAGTCCACGTGTCAGCACCGCGTACGAGCGCATATCACAAATCACATGGTTTATGGTTTATCGCTATCGGTAGAGTGGGAAACCTGCGGGCAAGTATTTGTGATGAAATGTGATTGGTTCAAGGTACTATGGGATCCGATAGCCCTGTTCCGTGTATGCTATATACACGCTATTTGATTGCTAAGAGTATGTTATGTTAATATGCGCTGTTTGATCGCAAAACGTATGTATGTTGATAAAACTCGGATTTGTAATCCGCTGCGTGTATAAAGGGAGTTATGTGGGTCACACCCCACAGGTTACAAGGAAAGACATGAACGCAAAACAAAGGACCAGGAGCTCGTGCAGAACAATGTTGTGGCAGTAAGGCAAACGAAAAGGCTTGGGCTAAAAGGGGCAGTTATGCAGCTAAGTTGGAATATAACGACAGAAACAGAAAAGACAAAAGGACAGCAAGTAGAAGAGGACAAATGCCCATCAAAGCTAAGAAACTGAAAGGGCTGAGTAAAATAATTGATTGTAAATGTAAATGTATTATTTATTTTATATTGTTTGTGATGCAAAGGCAAGCATTCGTAGGCAAAGGAAAACTCCAATTAAATACTGAAGAGTATATAGAGGTGTAACATCCTAAAATGCTGAGCGAGGAAATGAGAAGGTGGAAGGCAAAGAGTCATACCTGTTCATTTCATATTCCCATACGGAATGCAAACAACTATGAAGTGATCTCTATAAATGATGTTATTGTGATATGCATAAAGAGGTTAGAGAGTGGAAGAAGAAGACATAGTAGATAGAGAAGCTGTGAAGATCCAGAGATTATATAAAGCAGAGTTGAAGGCTGGAAGGACAATAGTGAAGAAGGAGTAAAATCATATGCTGATTCTCCTCGACACCCTTTCGCTATCCTTAGGTCTGTTGAGAAATCTAGGGTGTTTGCATTAGGTGATTTCTCTTCATTAGCGACAGTTTGTGAATGCTTTTTACTTCTTTAGATTAGGATCTTTTCTTCTTAGCTTATTAGTGTTTTCTTCATCAAACAATAACCATTACATAAACATAAGTAGACAAGAGACACAACATGTAGGCTAGAAGCCAGGGCCAAAACCTCTCACTCTTTGAGAGGAAAACTCGCATCAATTCTTCTTATAGAGATTCCAATTGATGAATACCAAGACCATGACCCTTGACCTATTTAGCCACTCCAAGACCAAGACACCATTCTCTTTGACAATCCTCTTCTTGGGTCCTCTTCCACCGAGATCTTCGCCACTACCTTGACACCGAGATCTTCGCCACTGCCTTGACACCGAGATCTTCGCCACTGCCTTGACACCGAGATCTTCTCCACGCTTTAACACTGAGATCTTCTCCACTGATTTAACACCGAGCTCTTTCCTTTTAGCAACACTGAGAATCTTTTGGAACCCAATTCTTCTTGCAGTGATATCACCGAACTGTGGTTCAAAACTTCTCCACGCTGTCACTGTGGTGTATACTAAAGAGGGATCCGAATTCCCTTTCACATAATTGCAACCTTCACCGAGTTCGTACATTATACTGAGATAGCACTTGAAGTATCATCCATCACCATGACACCGAGTTCCATAACTGAACTTGACCCAAGACTTGATGTACTGTAACATAATGTAGCACCGTACCTGAAATTAGATCTGTGATGAGGACCGAACCATACATAAGTAATCCGAACTGTATCTCTGTTATCTAACTTGAGAATCTCAGAGAAACTCGAATCTGCTCACTGTAGAAATGCGAAAACCTTAACCTCCTTTATATAGTAATTCGTCCATCAATATTAGCTGACATGAGCAAGTGAACTGATGTGTCTTATTTATGTGAGCCAACATGAGGATCTTCTCATAGTGTTTAGGAGGCCGACTTTCAAGAGGATTGTGCTTGTCTTTGGAGGGATAATACAACTTTTACATTGACTCATATACAATGACATAGGCTCAAGAAGAGCTCTTCATACATGACATTAATTCCTTGACCCTAAATGACAAATCCTAATGCTTTCAAATGAGAGCCATCTATAATAAAATCACTTGCTCATGAAACCCATGAAGCAAGGCTTACAAAAAATACTTTTATTACATCATTTATACAAGTCACAATTTCGTGTCATTATGAAGACAAAACCTAGTTACTTTTTAACACTCCCTCTTAACTAGGGAGGTATTCATAATGGCACTTGGTCATTCTCAATTTGAAGAATTTCTCATAAGAAGAATTGGATTGGTAACCCTTCTGTATAGCATCATAGCAACCAACATTGTCACATAGCAAGGCCTTGACTAACATCTCCATCTCTCCACGAGATCTTGAGTTCCAATGCTGGCAAGGCCAATGATTAATAGACACCTTCATCATTGTCTCTCTTGGAACATACCCCACCTGGGTTCTGTCAGAGTATGTCCAAGACTATTCTTATCTTGGATTCCCAGTCCTCAAAGAATATTAATCCTTCCACGACTACTCTTATCTTGGATGCCCTAATTCATCCTCAAAGGGTATCGAATGCCAGATGATTACCCAATCCTCCATTTTGTCTTCCCAGGCGAAGACTAGAATGATGTGTCTATCTCTCCCTCTCAATTAGGGAGAAATTTCCAAGTTTATACCAAGTAAGAAACTTGTTTCCAAGCTCCCTCTTAATCAGGGACCTGCAACAACTCCTAAGGTGTGAATAATGGGACACCCAGTTGCTCTGAAGAACTCCTTCCTTCGATGTCATAAATTTCTTCTTTGATATGGAGTCTTCATTCTTTGGGATCTCTTCATAGGGCACAAACCATCCATCACTTTCATCCACGAGTCATGTCATTATTCCTTTCATCAGAAAGTGATCCAATAGTATTCATCTGGCTTTGCTTCATGTCATGTTGCTTTCTTCATACCATATATCTTCAAGTATCTTTCATTCTGCCACATGGTTATCAACGGTGGAAGACATATACTTCCTTTGGCAGCCCTGCATAAGCCCATCCAAATATTGTTCAAAATAAGGATGACCACTTACAAAATTACCTTTGTGATGGTCTTTCATCATGACATCTTCCTGTAGGTATTAGCATCTTGCATACATGTTGACATATCCCCCAAATATATCTATTGTCAAGGGTCTCTATCTTTTTCAGACTTCCATCAGAGTCTTCATATCTTTCCGGGAGATTTCCTAGTCAAGTCTTCTTGGTCTTCTTGGATGTTGATTGTCTTTTCCATGGTTGCATATCCCATGATCTCTTCCTTCCTTTCGTCACACATTTCATTCCCAGGAGCTTCCAATCAGAGTTACTTGATTGTAGTCAACCACCTCATACTACATATGAGGACATATTATATTGATTTCATCTAGTTTGACCTATGCCTTTCTGCGTCCTTTCAAAGGAGGAGATCCTTTTCCTTTGATCATGCTTCTCAAGATAGAACTAGTTATCCAAGTTACCTGCAACCATATGACATGAGATTATAATATTAAATACAAGCATACATACCTCATTTACGTTCAGGTCATCTAGGCTTCTTTCAACAGCTTCCTTGATTGAAAAGATCTTCAACCCCTTGATCTGCTTCATCTCTTATGTCATCATACCATCAACCCATGAATTCCACAAGTTGGAGTTCTGATGAAACACTTGCTTCTTCTCTAGATCGGTGAACCCTTCTATGAGGATTCCATAAAAGGATCTTGAGGATCTTGCATATCCTTATCTGGCACATGTTTACCTTTTGATATATGATGAGCCTTGTTCTGGATGACTTACTTTCCTTCAATATTCACATGAGGTTCCCAAGAGCTATTTCCTTCATTATTGACTACCATGGATTTTGTTTTGTCTATCTTTCATGATTCCCCATGGTGATTTCACGAGCTCTTGTTTCTAATGCTTCCATGATGCTATACTGCATCTTTTTATTAATTATAGCCATATCCTATAGAATATTTAGGAGCCATGATAAGACCTTTTGTGAGGGAGACTATCTCAATTATGGCAGAGATCTCTTACTCCTTCTTTCCTTGGTCTTCTTCAACTTCCTGCATCTTTTCGGTGATATGAGCTTCCCTTTTGTAATGTTCATAACTTTTCCATAACATTGAATCTTAGCTACGATGTTCTGTCGTATTTGAGGACTAAACTTTCCTTTCCTTTCTGCAAATGTTTGAGTCCGTTAACCTGCAACACTTTTGCCCATAACTTGTCCCTTTCTGTCTTGCATAGAAACCACAAGTTGAGGAATGAGGTCTTTCTTGTTCCATGGATATTTGTTACCTTGCTCATCAGTTAAAACAATGGTGATTATCTTTTTATTATTTCTCCCATATATCATAGTTGAGATCTTATGAAGATATCCCTTCATTCTTTGATACCTTCAATGACCTTCTTTATCGCATCTTCAGAGAATAGTTCTTTTAGCTTATCATATATTCCCTTGATGTCTCCAATCATGCTATATGATGGGATCTTTCATATGAATCCTTTCCATGTATTAAAAGGAGACCTTTGTCCATGACTTCACTTTCTTCGAGGATCATGTCTATTCTTCTTTTTCATGCAAGAAGTTTCGATGATCCGACCAACTTATGAATCTTCTTGCAAACACGAAGTCATTTTACCAAATTTGATTATAGGATTAAAGATACTTACTTGACAAGTGAAGGTGAAATCTTCAACTTGATCACTTTGATGATGGTTGAAGAAGATGTATTGATGATTCTTCGGATGATCTTCTTCAAGGATAAGGATGAGATCCTTGCAGCAATAATAGGGAGCTTGCCTTATTACCTTCAAGATACTTTGACTTGTCTGAATGAATGTAGATCAGAAATGCTTCTCTATACTTTGGGATGCCTAGCCTTGTAGATCTCTTCTAGACTCATAACTGAGATCATATCATGATTCCATCTTATGATTAGATCTCCTTTCTTACTGCACCGAGATAGATGTATGCTTTACTATTCCTTCTTCATATATTCTTCATTGCTATCATCACTGTCATTGTCATCCTAGTTACCAAGGGTGTAACATCGACATTATAATGACAGAGATAGCACCAAAATCCAAGATTGTAGCAGTATCAAAGTCATGTGACACTTTGTAGCATTCTGTAATATCACCGAACCATACTGCTATACCACTGAGTTATTATGTCCTTGCAAACCAAACTTTTAAAAGGATCCGATTCCATTGGAACTTTTTCATATATATACTATCCAGAATACAATGATATCTTTTTGTGGAGACTGAGATTGTCTTCACTGTGATCCACACTGTTTGTGCCGATAATATCATTTCCATTCTTCCGATCTGAGATTCTGTGATTAGCTCGAGACTATATATGGTGATCCGAACTGTCTTCTGTGTCTTTGTTCTGTGATCTCTTCTGAAAAACTCAGAGTATCTGAACTCTATGAACTATTCCAAAGATCCGATTTTATCTTTGTCTTACCCATACAAAACAAAGATCTCACCGAACTGTTATCTACACTTCATCACTGAAATTTCAGAGAAGATTCGAACCTGTGAACTTCTGTGATCCAAGTTGCATTGAGATCACCTAGATCGTGTGTTGTTTTGACCGAGCTCCTTCTTGAGCGCCTCTTAGATGCCCTTCTTTGACTGTCACCTTAGCTCTGATACCATGTTGAGAAATCTAAAGCGTTTGCATTAGGTGATTTCTCTTCATTAGCGACTGTTTCTAAACGCTTTTTACTTCTTTAGATTAAGATCTTTTCTTCTAAGCTTATTAGTGTTTTCTTCATCAAACAATAACTAACACATAAACATAAGTAGACAAGAGACACAACATGTAGGTTAGAAACCAGGGCCAAAACTTCTCATTCTTTGAGAGGAAAACTAGCATCAATTCTTCTTATAGAGATTCCAATTGACGAATACCAAGACCATGACCCTTGACCTATTTAGCCACTCCAAGACCAAGACACCATTCTCTTTGACAATCCTCTTCTTGAGTCCTCTTCCACCGAGATCTTCACCACTGCCTTGACACCAAGATCTTCTCCACGATTTAACACTGAGATCTTCTCCACTAAATAAACATCGAGCTCTTTCCTTTTAGCAGCACTGAGATTATTTTGGCACCCAATTCTTCTAGCAGTGATAGCACCGAACTGTGGTCCAAAACTTCTCAACGCTGTCACTGTGGTGTATACTAAAGAGGGATCCGAATTCCCTTTCACATAATTGCAACCTTCACTGAGTTCATACATTATACTAAGATAACACTTGAAGTATCATCCATCACCATGACACCGAGTTCCATAACTGAACTTGACCCAAGACTTGATATACTGTAACATAATGTTAGCACCATACCTAAAATCGGATCTGTGATGAGGACCGAACCATACATAAGTAATCCAAACTATTTCTCTGTTATCTAACCCGAGAATCTCAGGGAAACCCGAATCTGCTCATTGTAGAAATGCGAAAACCTTAACCTGCTTTATATAGTAATTCATCCATCAATATTAGCCGACACGAGCAAGTGAACAGATGTGTCTTATTTATGTGAGTCGACATGAGGATCTTCTCATACTATTTAGGAGGCCGACTTTCAAGAGGATTGTGCTTGTCTTTGGAAGGCTAATAAGACTTTTACATTGACTCATATACAATGACATAGTCCCAAGAAGAGCTCTTCATACATGACATTAATTCCTTGACTCTAAATGACAGATCCTAATGCTCTCAAATGAGAGCCATCTATAATAAAATCACTTGCTCATGAAACTCATGAAGCAAGGCTTACAAAAATACTTTTATTGCATCATTTATACAAGTCACAATTTCATGTCATTATGAAGACCGAACCTACATACTTTTCAACACGGTCAATGAGTTCTCCTAGATCTCCTTCTGGATGAAGTCATCCCATAACCGGCTCCAATCAGGAAACTATTGTCTAGCAAGGATCCTATTAGCACTCCACCAGTTCTCCGAAGGCTGAGAAGGAGACTAACAAAGGTAACCACATACCACTTTGACCTAGTAGCTAGCCCTACTAGGTTGAGAGGGCTCTCTCAATGAGATTCATAGCCAATATGACTGGATCATGGGGATTTTAGGCTAGATATGCAGATTAGGGTTTGGTTGATTTGGATTTTTGTGCTGGATGAAAGTGGACCTTTAGAGCTAGGCTTGAAAACTCTAGTAGGGTTACAAGAGTAAAAATTGTAGGGGAATAAAGGGGCAAGGTAGGCAAACTTGAATGACCCTTTAGGCTTTATGGTTATGGTGTAGGATGAACAAAGAGATTAGGAACAATCATATAAGTATGAATTCATTCCTTAAGAATAAAATAAACACAACATCATCATCTCATCAAAAAGGGCATGTATTACTCATGAATCCTGATTAAAACCTTTAAAAACAATGAGTGAAAGCAGTAAATATGTACTGGAAAGAGAAAGCAGTCAATGGAATGACTTACAAAAGAGAAACATACCCATACAAGCTCACCACATGAATCCCTAAATTTAAGCTGCAACTTTTCTCTGTATTCACTGTATTACTTTGTCAAACTGAAATACACTAGTTCAATGTCCAAGACTCCAACCCTTCAAAATGATTACAAAATGCCTCATAGCTACTGAGGTCAAAATCCTCCCTTGGAGGTCAAATTTGCCAGCAAGAAAGTCAAATGCATGCACCTATCTGAAGTCTGCTACACACTAGGGAGGTTACACAACAAATTCCTCCTTTATCTAACCACTAAGAGACATATCCTCAAAGCAATAAATGGAGGATAAGACACCTATTCAACTCCATTTTTACCATTTACATTTACATTTTGACTTTTACATTCATCTACTTTCACTTTTTAACTTTTACAAAAGTCAAGCTGGAAATTGGAGAAAATTACAGAGTGAAAATTTTACAAAAATCTTAGAAAATTGCAGATGCGCAACTCCATCTTGGAGGCCATTTTTAGGCACCTTCCTAAAGTCAAAATTGAAATTTGAGAGAACGGTAAATTAGCCTTGTCTGTCTAGTTTCCACAACATCTTGAATTTTTGAAAATGACCCATGGGCTATGTCACAGGGTTCGCCGAACCTGAAGCTTGAAATTCGAAATTCAGCGAACCTGATAAAAGAAATCGAATTCGATCAGGTTCGGCGAACCTAATGTCGAACTTGAAGACGAACCTTAAGCCGAACCTGAAGACGAACATTATGCCGAACCTGATCGAACCTGAAGGCGAATTTTATGTTTTTTTCACATAAAGTTCGATTTTAGTAAAATTTATGGCTTTTTTTTGCTTGAGCGGTTTTTGTTAGCGGTTTTTGTAAACTGTTGTCGCACATATTGTCTTTCTCCGCAAGTATTGCCTCTCCTACCATCCGTGCTCCCTCTTCACCGCTGTCCGCCATAAAGCAGCTCCTTGCCGTCCCCTCATTCCCTTGATCGGCGTCTTTGCCGTTGAATCGAACGCTGCCCTTTCTCCCTTTCCATCGAGTCTCCCTCCTCGACCTGCAGCCCTTCTTCGCTCATCCCTGCGGTCGAGTTCTCATCCTTAACCTCTTCGCACAACATCCATCCGCTGCGTCGCGTGTTCCTCCATTGACCTGCACATACAAAAAAATAAACGCACGCATTCAAAAAATAAAAAAACCCATGTTTCTTTCAGTGCGGTTTCGTTTTGATTTTTCAACTTAGGGCTTTAGTTTTAAATTTCGATTTGTTATTTATTAGCTGTAGTTTTAATTTGTGGTTAGATTTTGTTTTAGTTTAGTTTTAGATTTACTTTTTTTTAGATTTTAGATGTTAATATTTGATAGCGTTAGTCTAGCTTTAGGATTTTAATATTTAGTTCTAGTTTTAAATTTCGTTTTTTTATTCATTAGAACTAGTTTAGGATAGCGTAGGTTTAGTTAGATTGTAATCTAAAATTAATTAAAAATTAGATTGTAAATTTAATTTAAGTAATGTCATTGATATAATTAGATCCTATTATGATTAAGTTATTCATGTGTTTTACTAATCAAAATTCCTACTCATAGTTTTATAATTTATTAATTGATTTTGATTTTTTTATGCCATATATATATTTATTGAAAAATATATATAGTCGAACCTCATTACGAACCTCATCAGAATATTCGAACCCAAATCGAACTTAATCGTCGCCGAACTCGAATTTGAACCCGAACCGTGTGACATAGCCCATGGGAAGGCCTTCAAAAACTCATTCTCCCAAGGTGTCTCTATGCGTAGTGCCGTGCGCATCGTAGTGTTCCTGTGCGCAACGTGCTTGGAAAAAGTGACTTTTGGAGGCCTTCCCGTGGTCCAAATCAAGATCTGAAGGTACCATTGGAAAGATTAAGATTTTGGCTACACAATGGAGTCATCAAGCACTACAAACACCTTCTCCAAACCCCTGAAAAACTGTCTTGAAGGCAAGCTGTCCAAAAGTGTAGAAAACCTCGTGTGGCAAATGCATTTTGCCATTTCTCCCAAATCATAATACCTGTGTATAAACTAAAGGAGGTTTTTGTTCCTTGGTCTATTATGGACAAAAACCTCTTTCACTTTTGGAAAATTCATCTCTATTTGGTCAGAAACACATTTTGAAGCAAAACTGTTCATGTGTGCACTTTTAACCCTAGTGGTGCAGAATAGGGGATTGTGGAAAAGGAGTGGGATGGAGGGGTTAGAAGAGGGAGAAAGGGATGGAAGAATTTAGGGAGGTGGGGAAGGGTGTTAGGAAGGCTTGGAAGTGAGAAGGGAGGTAGGGAAGGTAGGAATAGACCTAGAGAATTTAATTACAGGTCTAGGTCTAGGGGGTTGCCAAAATGCAGCGTAGGGTTGTGATGATGGTGTAGAAGCTAGGGTTTGAGTGTAAGGGAATGTAGTGGAGTGATGTTAGTGAGTAGGGAAAAATGAAGATTTAGGAAATGAGTGAGGGGAGGGGGTGGAAAAGAGAAAAACACAGTCCTACCCTAGAAAGACATAGGGTAGATTAGGGTTTGTAGGGAAATGATAGAAAATAAAGGGAAATGGTTTTGTGATGGATGGATGTGATGTATTAGCTGTAAACAGAGATGTAGGGATAAGGAAATTAGGGTTTAAAGCATCAATCCATCATTTGGAGACCAACATCAAGAAATTCATGCAAACCCTAGGAGACTAAGCTTGTGATCACTTTCTTGGCATTCAAAGCAAAGGAGGGCATGAAAATGAGTAAACTTACTTGTTATAGAGCTTGGAGGTGGAAAAATCTGGAGTGGAGCTTTGAAACGTTGAATTTGGTGGTCAAAGATGAAATTTGGACAACTCTGCCTTGTGCGCAACACAAGCCACTGGTGCGCAGTGCCTTCCTCTAGAAGCGCAACGCAGTGTCTCTATGCGCAGTGCCAAGCAATTTTTCCCATTTTGAGCAAAAAACACGTTTTTTTCACCAAATGAGCACTGAACTCGATGATGAGAGGCAATGAGAGTGCAAATGAAATATGTTTATGACTTTTTGGCCCTTTTATAAATGTGAAATGACTCTCTTTGAGTGATGATGGACCCCTCAAGACTTTTTGTAGCATGACTTTCATTCTCTTGAACTTTGTAACCTTGAACTTTTTGTGACTTCTTTGGAACTTTGAACTTTTTCAAAACTTGATATGCAACTTTAGTAACATGAAGTGATAATTACATAAAGAAACATAAAATTACATTTTTTGAAATCAAAATTTATTGAAGAAACTTGCCTATCAACACTCCTCCAATTACTAGATTTTATGAATGAAATGACAGTTTGATGACCTTGAAACCCTAATGACCTAATGGAGACATTGAACTGAATGAGATCATGGCGGTGATGACTAAAATGATGATGACAATCTCTGGATAGTGATACACTCAGCTGAGTGGTAACATGGACCAACATATAAAAATTTTGGAAGGAGTGGAAAATAGTCCTAGACCTAATACCCAGTGACCAAATTTTTGCTTGAAGACCTAATGAAATGACAAAAATTTGACTATGAGACCCTAACAGGACACGATAAGAGCCCATTGATCACTAGTGACAAGATGTAAAGACTGACACTAACAGATCCCATCCACAAGAGTGGTCTAGTGCTTAACGAAACCCTTTAGAGCAACTTTCACTAGCTTCGAATCATTCTCAGTTTTCCCAATAGCTGCAAGCTCATCATGAGCCTGTTGGATCCTTGTGAGGTAAGATGTCATGGTCTCAGATCTGTTCATTTTGATGCAGTTTAATCTCTCCACAACACCATTTTTTTGTTTTCATTTGAACTTTGATAAAGACCGGTAAGAGCTACCACATTTGTCGTTCATTGTTCTTCCCTGATATGTGAGGAATTATGTGATCCCTTACACCATCCGAAATTATGCAACTTGCTTTCATATCTTTGAGTTTATGCTCCACTGTAAGTTTTGGATCTAAAGGAACTTGAATGCCTCAATTCACAATATCCCATAGACCATTCATGATTCATCTTCAGGATCATGGTAATTCGCCCCTTCCAGGGACTGAAATTTGCAACCCCATCCAACCTGTCTTCATATCGCAGACTGCTCAATGATGCCATCTCCACAAATCGACCACAACCACAAAACCCAGCTGTAAAATTTTTAAGAAAATAATTCTGTTGCTGCAAAAAGGAAACTTACTGTTGCAAAACTAGTGATCTCCGATCTCTCTCTCAGAGTTATCTAGAAAGCTCTGATACCTTGTTAAATTACAAATACTAGCTAGATTTATTTTCTAACGAAAATTTATTTTATCGCCAACAATTTATTTATTTACTCAAATAAACACTAAATTACCGAAAAATAAAATCATTGGTGTTTTTAACTTCTAGAAATAAGTATATGCAACAGAATTTAAATCAAAGGGATCAATCACACATTGCAAAAATAATTCACCCACAACAATTATCCGTCATCTATTAATCTGGAAAATCTGGGATTTGCAACTTAGAGATAGAAGGAGATGTACAATATTTTGAACCTGTAACTCGACTGCCACAAAATGAATTTGACCTCTAGGAAATCAACCTCTAGAAGAAATCGGCGTGGAGAAATTGGCCCAAATACTTAGCCAACAAAATCTTCCTATGCCCTCCTTGCGTGCCACTACTGCGCATTAGGAAAACTTGACCCTCTAACAACTCCATCCTGCAATCTCCTCCACTCAACTTCTCCACTCGCACTTCTTCTTCTCTGCACTTTAGTCCACTGAGCCACTCACACTTAGAGAAATTCACTCTCTCTTTGCGATGACTCACTCACTTGAGTTCTGTGCGTGTATTCACCTCTTTGCTAGGCCTCCTTTATAATCTTCATTAAGCCCAAATCCCTAACCCTAATATCCTTCTAGAACATCTTGGAGATCAACGATTGAGATTATTTCTAAGTCACTTGAATAATTAAAATATTTATCCTTAGAAAATGACTTAATAGTCCACAATAATTAATTGACTTTAATTATTGTACTTTTCCTAAGTTAGGCTTAGGAAAGAAGATATAAATCACTTACTCCACCAAGCAAGCACCTAGAAAAGGAAAATAATGTCTTCCACATGCTAAGACACCAAGCCTATGTAGAAGACCTTCCGAATCTACCACTAACTTCAACAACAACAAGCCAATGTAGAAGACCTTTCGAGGCTACAAACTCAAAACAAATATGTCGAAGAGCTTCATCAATACTTTTTATAACTTTGAAAGGTCTAGAAAATGGAGAGTAAATCATAATGAAATACACTGGTGGACCTCCCACACTAATTTAGAAAGAGTTAAGTTATTTGATATATGCATGTTAGATGATACCTCTAATAAATCAATGGCAATTAAAGCTAAGAAGTTAGAATAGTCAGGATAGAAAATTAATGTGATTGTGGTTAATAAATCTCCGTCAAAGCAAGGGTCAAAATTGACACATAAGATGACTAATGTCAATAAGTCCAAGCAGTGGATGAAGTTGGCCAATCTTGATAAGTTCACATGATAGTACTCAACCAAGTTGAGGCAAAATTGACCTTGATGTGGAAACTACAAAATGTTTGTGTAATATTCCGAATAGGAAATAAATAGCAATACAAAGCAACATAAACAAAACTACAACAAATAGAGATGCACCATAAAAATCACTGCAAACATTTCAGAAAAGCTGAGCCATTTTATTATATTTCTGGAAATAGGGAATGAGTACAAGAAGGTGATCAGAATGATGGCACCTTGGCTTGCTCAAGGCAAGTTGAAATATCTCTCCAAACCTTGCTATGAATGACTACTCCTCCTAGTGACTGCGTAACTCCCTCGGTTGTTGCTGCTGCTGGAAAGTACTGTTACTGTCTGGAATGGAGTTGCTCTTTGAGGTTGTTCCCCTCAGAAAATTCTGAAACTTTGGCTATGAACTCTCCTCCCAAAATCCGGAAAAACCCAAGAAGGAATCCCGGAAAGACTGACCCCAGAATTTGACCCCCTTGGGAAAATTATGCACTCCTGGTGAGTACGCTGGCCTCTGGACTGAATAACTGGAAATGCTGGCCTCTCACTGTTCCCAAACACAACTTGTGAAGAGCTGATCCACTCACATTTCTCCCGGACTGAAACTCCTAAATCTCCCTCACTCCCAGAGCTGCCCTCCTCCAAGACTGCGTAATCCCTTTGAGTGACTGTGCTGCTCGATGAATTGCGTAACACCTGGATGGTGGTTCTTCGTGTGAAATTTTCAGATTTGAAAATTATTACTGCAGTGATTGGTTTATTTCTCCTACTTATGAGATAAGTTATTTACAAATGCTTCGGTAAATTCTAAAATAAACACATTTGCAGTACTTCACTCTAATCAAAAGCACAAGAACATGAATTACACAAGTAGCACAATAGAAACAACCATATGAATGCAGTTATTTCTGGACAATCGTCCCCGGAAAAACCCAATGTGAGAAAACCGGTGCAGCAGATGAGGGTTTTGTATTTATCTTCAGTAATGAAAAGTTCATTTACAAGAGTCCCGATGAGCAGAGTAAAATTAACATACACCTGGCTGAATTTTCTGGAACCTTCAGAAGTGTTTCTGGCACTCGGGGTGATCTCCTACACCCTTTGCGACATCCAGCATGTGAGCTCTGCGCAGTCCCTCTTTGGACTGCATAACTCTGCGCGGAGGGGTTTTGCTGCTGATCAGCACACCCTTCCCCTTCACCCAACTGCCTTTTGCTTCTCTGTTAACTGAATCCTCCCTCCTCCTTCTGTTTCTGCAATCCCGCCTCTACAGACTCACCCACTGAAATCAAATTCTCTTGCTTCAGAATTGATTTCCTTCGGGTACTGAGAATGTCCCCGGCTTTTTTTCCAAATGACCCTCAAGCCTCTTCTTATAGTCTTCTCGCTGATGAATCAACGACCAAGAATATATCGTTAATCAATGGCTTAGATTAAAAGATGACTTGATCTTCGTTTTCTAGAAGATTCACACTCTACTTTATTAATACCCTTTAATTATTTAATTTCCCTAAGTTTAGACTTAGGGTCTACATTAAAATAATTAATTATTTTAATAAAGCCATATCCGAGTGGAATTTCCACAAACGATTTCTGGGTTCTTTGGATAACTGCTGTCCAAGCCTCTCCACCAAATTTGAGACTTGGAATACTTCCCGATGCTATAAAAATCAACACTCCCTCTTAGCCAGGAAAGTGTTCAAGCAAGATACCACTGTACTGCTCTGATTCTAGAACATTTGCTGCACTGATGATGTCCTGGCTGCTGCCCCTCATCTCTGCGCTGCTACCCTTTGTATTGCTGCCTGTGACACTGTCTCTGCCACTGCCTCATCAGTACTGCAACTCCCTATGTTTCTGTAGACCGCCCGTTCCTCTAATGGAAGGGGTTCTCAACCATCCCCATCTTCTCTCTGAAGTAAGTGAACTTAATCTTACTCAGAGCCTTGGTGAGGATATTTGCCACCTGTTCTCCTGTAGGAGTGTACCTCAACTACACTGCTCCCCGTTGGACATAGTCCTTGATGAAGTGGCACCGAATGTCAATGTGTTTCGAGCGATCATGAAACACAGGATTCTCGAAGAGCTTAATGCAACTCTGATTATCACACATAATCCTGGTCGGTTCCATCATCTTCTTGAGTAGGTTCAAGAGTAACTTACGAAGCCATATGGCCTCGCACGAAGCTGTGCTTGCTGCCATGTACTCTGCCTCGGCTGAACTTAGTGCTACGGACTTCTGTTTCCTACTGCACTAGGAGGTCATTCTTTGATCTGAGACTGAAACAGTACCCACTGGTACATTTCCGATCCATTGTGCTTCCAGCCCAATCTGCATCTGTAAACCCACTCAACTGGACCTCATTGCCCTTGGTGTACTTCAATCCATACTCGACTGTTCCCTTCAGATATCTGAGAACATGTTTGGCTGCTGCCTAGTGAGCTCGCCTTGGTTCCACCATGAACTGACTGAGGGTATTCACTGCATAACAGATGTCTGGTCTAATATTGACCAAATACATCAATGATCCGATGAGTTGCCTATATAAGGTGGGATTAGCCTCATCATCCTCCGTTGTGTCTATCTTCTTCCAGTTAGTAATCATTGGCATGGCCATGGGTCTACATTCTTCCATCTGAAATCTCTTCAGGATTTCTATAGTGTATCTTCCTTGCCCCAGTAAGATTTCCCCCTTCTGCTGCCAGACTTCTAATCCAAGAAAATAGTGCATCTGCCCTAGGTCCTTCATGTCGAATTCTGTAGCTAGATTCTCCTTGCAGTCCTTGATGAGCTTGGATGATCTTGTAAGAAACAGATCATCCACATATAATACCAGAATTAACGGCTCATCCCCTACCCTCAAGTAGTAGAGACTGGGATCTACATCACTCTTGATGAACCCCATCTTCTGCAAGTAGCTATCAATTCGCCCATACCATGCCCTGGGGGCTTGTTTTAAGCCATATAAGGCTTTCTTAAGCTTGCAAACATGAGTCTTCTGCTCATGTGTCTCGATGCCCTCTGGCTGTTCTATGTACACTTCCTCCTCTATCACCTCGTTCAAGAACGCTGTCTTGACATCCATCTGGAGAATCTCCCATCCCATCTGAGCTGCTAGAGAGATGACGGATTTGATGGAAGTGTAGCGAGCTATAGGGGCGAAGGTTTCCTCATAATTGATCCTTTCCTTTTGTGCGTACCCCTTAGCTACAAATCTGGCCTTAAACTTCTCTATGCTGCCATCTGCAACATACTTGATCTTGTAGATCCACCTGGATCCTACAACTGATCTGTCCTGTGGCCTAGGGACTACTACTTCCCAAACGTCGTTTGTCATGATGGAGCTATACTCCTCCACCATGGCATCCACCCACACTTGATGTTGAGCTGCTTCCCGAAAGTTGGAAGGTTCTCCAACCTGAGCTACCAGGGCCTGGTATTTGTCAGGTTGCCTCCGTACCCTCTCCCCATCTCTAGGGGCTCCAACAAATTTCTCTGCATCCTTCAGAATTTGTTGAAGTTCTTTGCTCGGTCTCGCACTGGTGGTGGGCGGTCTCACCTTCTATCCCTCCTGTTCTTCTTCGGAGGAAATCTCCTCAGAATCCTTGTGCCTTGGAGAGGCACTTGACCCATCCTCTGTAGGTCGTTGAGGCTGAACTAGTGGATCCTCCTCAATCTCTGTATCTGTAGCCATCTCTCGGGATTTCCTGAAGGATCTTTCATTCACATCCCTCCTTACTATGATTTTCCTGTTCTCTGGAATATAGAGGCGACATGCTTTCACATTCTCACTTTAGTCCACAAGAAAACCCTTTTCTGCAGTTTGATCCAACTTCTTCCTCTTCTCATTTGGAACGTGGCAGTACACCATGCTGCCAAATATCCTGATGTGGCTCACCTCCGGCTTGCTGCCTCTAAACACACTCTCAGGAGTTACCTTCCCCAATGCTCTACGGGGAACTTTGTTCTGCACATATACCGCTGTATTGCAGGCTTCTGCCCACAAAAATTTGGGCATATCTTGGTCATATAGCATTGCCCTTGCAACTTCTATTATGGTTCGCTTTTTCCTTTCTGCAACTCCATTTTGCTCTGGATTGTATGGAGCTGTCCTTTCTCTCTTGATGCCTTCCCTTGCACAGAAATTGGTGAAGTCCTTATCGATATATTCTCCATCGTTATCTGATTGTAGCTTTTTGATTTTCTTTCCTGTTGAATTTTCTACCAATGCTTTGAATTCTTTGAACCGATCAAAGACTTCATCTTTGGTTTTGAGGAAATAGATCCAAGTCTTCCTGGAATGATCATCAATAAAGGTAGCAAAATACTTTGCACCACTGAGAGCGGTTGTGGACATTGGACCACAAATATTTGAGTGTATTAATTCCAATACACTCTTGGCCCTGCTGCTGCTTTTTGGAAATGTTGCTTTAGCATACTTCCCTTGTGCGCATCCCCTGCAGACTTCATCTCTCCTCGTGCTGAGTTCAGGAGCTCTTATGATAGTATTCTTGAGGATTCTCAAGGCTCCATGATGTAGATGCCCCATCCTTCTATGCCATAATTCAATCAGATCTCTATCGTCTGTTATGTATATTTTATTAATTATTAGTTAGATATAGTTATCTTATGTTTATTAATGTGGAAGGGCATGATCGTTGATCATGCCTCTTCGCCAAGGGACACCATAAGGCTATATTTAAAGCCTGGTGATCCTCATTTGTAATTATCTCATCTTTTATCAATAATAATATATACTTATTCAAGTTTACCAGAGTTTTTACACTCCATTGGTATCGGAGCCATCGCTCTTCTGGATCTGTGTGATCTTCAGATTAAAGAATTTCTAAGGAAATTGCAGAAATTTTTAAAATCAAGTGCAGAATTGCTAAAGAATTTAATTGCACACAATTCCCCCTATGCTATTCCTAACGCTCTTATGCTGATTCCATTACTACACTCACATTACAAGCTCCCGTCCACCCTCCATTACATTACATTACCCATTCCATTCCCCCTTACACTCTTTAAATATTAAATAATTAATTAAAAAAAAATTATTAATTAATTAAATTTTTTCTGAACGCCCTCACCCCTACGCTCCCTCACCCTCCTCGGCCCTCGGCCCCTTCTTCCCTGCTCGCACTCATCACCACACCCCCCATACCGTGACCCATTACCGACCCCCCCCACGGCAACGCTGCCCCTTCCTCATACTCATACGCCGCTCTCCCCACTTATCAAGCACTCCGCCCTCACCCCCCTTGCTCTCCCCTTACCCTTCATCCCTGCGCTCCCCTACCTCCCCGCTTACCACCTCTCCCCTATCCCCCCGCGTCTTCTGCTGTCGTCTCCCATCACCCCTTACCCCGCTCTCCCTCATCTTACCGCGACCCTCCCCCCTCTGCTATCACCCCGCCTCCCTACTCACGCCTTCCCCTTATCACTCCGCCCACTCCCCGACCCCCTCACCCGCTCCCCGACTCTCCCACACTTCCCGCCACCTGCACACACCGACCCCCCCCTTCCCACTCTCCGACCCCCCCTTCCCACCGCTCTGCACACACCCAGTGCTCACTCCCATCTCCTCCGCTCGGCTCCTTCCCTCGCCCTTCCGTCATCGCCCTTTCGTCCTGCTGTCTGCGCCGCCCATCCCTTCCCGACTCACGCAACCCTCGGCTCACCTCTCCTCACCGCTCTCTTCCCCGACGCCCTTCCTCCCCTGCTGCTCCCTATTCCCCCTTTTTTTCAAAACAACGTGACTCTTCAAAAATTAACAATTTTTTTTCCCCCCATATATATATATATATATAATTCAAATAATAAAGTAATAATAATAATAATAATAATTATTATTTAAAAAAGAAAAAAAAAGAAAAAAAAAAGAAAAAAAAAACCCTATTCTCAAAGACAACATTGAGACGGTACCAGTGGTGAATGACATACAGTAAAGAAGATAAATCTTAAGTGAAGAAAATCGTCAAAACAATACAGCTTTGAGGACAAAGCTTTTAAGGAAAAGGGGATAAGCCCTAACAAGGAGTATGAGGAGTATGTCTTCATCAATGTCGATGGTTGGATTCCAGAAAAAATTGCTGGATCTCGAGAGGCAGATCAATAATAATTCCGAAGACTTTGGCAAAAGATTAGTCGGTCTCGAAGGTACAGTTGCAGGGAACTCCAACAATATCAAAAAGGTTCATGATACGACAAATCGAATAGAAAGACAAATGTGGTTAAATCGTCACGAGGCCACAGAAAATCATAGCAAAGCAACGAAAAAGATGACATAACTCTTCGATAAGATAAATGATAAGATAGATAAGATAAGTCAGACACAAAAGCCAATATTCCCGAATGTTGAACATAATCAACTGAACAATTCAGCTAATTCAGATCATAATCATGAATATAACATGTTTGAAAAAGAGCAATTAAATGAGGTTGAATTGGAAATCAGCTCACATGAAAGCTATAGTGTTGAAATACCTAGAAGAAGAGACTCTGAAATCAACCATGAAAATTATAGAGCTGAGAAACCAAGTGAAGAAAATGCAACTCAATCCACTAATAAAGCCAGTAACGTAGCAACAGAAGTTATTGAGAACTTTTATATAAATGAAAATCCAATGACAGAAAAAGAAACAATGTTGGTGAAGGAGCCACATAAAGAATTCAACGTGACTGCTATTACAGATGCTTATAAACAACAAAATGTTTCATCACCAGAAGTATAAGGAATAGTTCAGACACATGAAATAGTGTTCCAAAACCTGCCAGTGAAAATACCTCCTAATAGGGAACACGAACATCCCATAGAAGTCAAGATAGGATCCGACCCTGTCAATATCAAATCTTGTCGCTATCCACATCACCAAAAGATTGAACTCGAGAAGATGCTCCACGATATTTTTAAAATGTGGGAAGCAAGAGCCCACCGCTTGAGAAACCCAGGCGTTCGTCAATGATGTCCATCATTACGTATGCTTTGAGGACAAAACATCTTAAGAGAGGGGCACTGTTATGTATATTTTATTAATTATTAGTTAGATATAGTTATCTTAGGTTTATTAATGTGGAAGGGCAGGGCATGATCAACGATCATGCCTTTTCGCCAAGGGACACCATAAGGCTGTATTTAAAGCCTTGGTGATCCTCATTTGTAATTATCTCATCTTTTATCAATAATAATATATACTTATTCAAGTTTACCAGAGTTTTTACACTCCATCGTCCATACTGCAATCAGGGCCACCGGGGATTCAAGCTGGAGTTTATATAGCTTATGACTCCTTCAATTTGTGCCTTCTTGCTCCAGCTAGGATGTTTGACATACACCTTATTTCCAATGAAATATGCATCATAGCCCTTGTTCTGAAGCTGAGGCACTGAGAGTAAATTCATCCCCAACCCTGGTACATGCAGAACATTCGTGGCTCGAATCTTGTTGCCAAGTTCTGTCAGAAATGTTATGGTACCTCTTCCAACGGGGATACATTTGGTCTTGTTTCCGATAGTTATATGGAAATTCATTTGTTCTTCTTGGTAGCTCGAAAAAAATTCTCGAACCCCCGTCATGTGAGCAGATGCTCCATTGTTAATATACCAAACACTAAGAGGAGCTGTGCTTGACACATAAGCAAGATCCTCCTCTTGTCTGGATGCCAACACTTATATGTCATGTTCTCTTTGCATTTCTGTGTGCTCTGGAGGACTGCGTGAACCCTTCTGGATGTCGGATCTTTGGTCCATGGAAGATCCTCCCTTTCTGTCTTTAGCCTTTTGCTGTGATACCATGTGAAATTTTCAGATCTGAAAATTATTACTACAGTGATTGGTTTTTTCCTCCTACTTATGAGATAATTTATTTATAGATGCTTCAGTAAATTCTAAAATAAACACATTTGCAGTACTTCACGCTAATCAAAAGCATAAGAACAGAAATTACACAAGTAGCACAATAGAAACAACCATATGAACACAATTATTTTTGGACAATCGTCCCCGGAAAAACCCATTGTGGGAAAACTGGTGCAATAGAGGAGGGTTTTGTATTTATTTTCAATAATAAAAAGTTCATTTACAAGAGTCCTGATGAGCAGAGTAAAATTAGCATACTGATACACCTGGATGAATTTTCTGGAACCTTCAGAGGTGTTTCTGACACTCGGGGTGATCTCCTACACCCTCTGCATCATCCAGTGTGTGAGCTCTGTGCAATCCCTCTCTGGACTGCGTAACTCTGCGTGGAGGGGTTCTTGCTGCGGATCAGCACACCCTTCCTCTTCACCCTCTTGCTTTCTGCTTCTCCGTTAACTGAATCCTCCCTCCTTTTGCTTTTGCAATCCCGCCTCTACAGACTCACCCACTGAAATCAAATTCTCTTGCTTCAGAATCGATTTCCTTCGGGTACTGAGAATGTCCCCGACTTTTTTTCCAAATGACCCTCAAGCCTCTTCTTATAGTCTTCTCGCTAATGAATCAACAACCAAGATTATATCGTTAATCAATGGCTCAGATTAAAAGATGACTTGATCTTCGTTTTCTAGAAGATTCACACTCTGCTTTATTAATACCCTTTAATTATTTAATTTTCCTAAGTTTAGACTTATGGTCTGCATTAAAATAATTAATTATTTTAATAAATCCATATCCAAGTGGAATTTCCACAAACGATTTCTGGGTTCTCTGGATAACTGCTGTCCAAGCCTCTCCACCAAATTTGAGACATGGAATACTTCCCGATGCTATAAAAATCAACACTTCTTTCCCTACTCTGAAAACTGATGGTAAAGCTCCTCACCTGAGTGGGAACTCGAAGTCCCCCGAGGCTGAGGTTGGGATCTCCGCTCGGAGATACCCGTGTGCTGAACAACACTTGCAGACTTAGCTAAACAACGTAAGCGTGCTCAATATCTGTCAGACAAAAATTCTGAAGATGAATGATAGAATGAATGAGAAGCTAGGTCCTCACTCCCTTTTATGCTTGAGACCCTAACATTCCCTTGGGCCCCACTGCGCTGTGCTGTCCTCCTTGCCACGCTGCCCTGCCTACTCTGCACTGTCCTAGCCCACGTTGCCACTGGGCTGCCTGGCCCACACTGTCCCTGCGATGTCCTTCTCCTTGTGCTGTCACTTGGTCCCCCTAGGCCCCAAAGCATTATATTAGTCAAGTGACTTTAGGAAGATTATTTATCCTAAGTTGGGTTATGGGTCCCAACACCCTTTTTATTTATGGCTGAACATTAGAAAAGCAAAATCTTAGCAAAATTAATATTTCCAATTAGATGCTACTAATTGGGAATATTACAGTCCTCCTTGCCAAAATGTTGCTTGTCCTCAAGCAACTGCAAGGATGGATGCTGCAGGATCTTCTCACTCTCCCAAGTGGCATCCTCATTTGGAAGATTCCTCCATCTCACCAAGTACTCCTTGACTGTCCTGCTCCGCCACCATCTCTCTCGGGTGTCTAAAATAGCCTCTGGCTGTAACACCAGATGCCCCTCATCATCCGTGGGTGGGAGCTCCCTTGTTGCACTCACCTGCTGCCCCTAAGCCTTCTTCAGGCATGATACATGGAAAATGTTATGTATCCTGCTCCCAGCTGGAAGTTCCAACTCACAAGCAATTTCTCCTACCTGCCTGATCACTCTGTAAGGCCCATAGAAGCAGGGCTTAAGCTTCTCGGCCCCCTTCTGCTTCAGCGTAAACTGCCTGTATGGCTGAAATCGGAGGTAGACCAAGTCACCAACCTCAAATTGCCTCTCTACCCGCCCTCTATCTGCATACAACTTCTGCTGGTTCTGTGCTGTGGCTAGGTTGTCCTTAAGAGCCCGGAGTATATCTTGGCTCTCTTGGATCCAGACTTTGGCCCTGGGGGCCTTGCTAGCTCCAAACATAACATCAGCAAAAGTCATAGCATGATATCCATACAAAGCATAAAATGGAGACATACCAATAGACATATGGAAAGTGGTGTTGTAGCAGTATTCTCCCAATCTGTGGTGACCTTACCTAGCGTAATCAACCATTGCACTCCCAATACCACATTGGTATTTGGGATGTCAACCACAAAGAAGTGGTCAGTCATCGTGTATGTCCCCATGGTCATTGCTAATGCCGAAACATACCTCATACACTGCATGGTTATGGCGCCTAGAACCAACACTGAGAACCCATCAAAACTCTCTGTCGGTATGCCCCTCCTCTGCACTAGCTGGGCATCGATAAAGTTACGAGTGGCCCCGCTATCCACCAGAACTAAAACACGCTGTCCTTGGACTGTGCCTCGGACACGCAGTGTCAAATACTTAGGAACTCGCAAGGATGCAAGGACTCCTGTGGGTGCAAATGCTGCCCCACCTACTCCTGGGGGAGGTGGTGGTGGATGATCTCCTCTTGGTGCATCAGCACTGGCATCTCCCTCCAACTCCTCATATGCATCTTCTTCTCCCTCGCTGTCGGAGAAGACCTTGATGTAATGTGCCTTTCCTGCGGCACATCGATGACCCGGTGCCCATGGCTCCTGGCATTTGAAGCATAGCTTCCTCTGTCTCAGATTTGTTTGGGTATCATCGTCCAAAGGCCCTTGGCCTTGGTTCCCCTTCGACGGTGGAACTCTCGTGTCTTTCCCTTTTGGCTAGAATGTCGGTCTTTGGGGGAAAGGAGCTCTAGTCTTGGGCAAGGCATGTTGAAATGTGTAACTAGGATCGGTCTTCCTATTGACTATGTAATTATGTATTTATGTAAAGAAGAAGACATAAATAATAAAATGTATATTTGTTGTACTTGCTTCATCGGTTTCATGAGCAAGATTTTATTATAGGTTAAATAGAATTCTTCTTGATGTCTACTAGGGTTTTGTCTTCTAGGAATAAATATAATTAGGTGTCATATGTATGAAGAATCTAGTCTAAATGCTCCAAGACCTTGTCCAAGAAACCATGGAAGAATAGCTTATGTCAGCCCTCAAATCTACGCTGAAAGATAAGCTAACAAGATGTGTTAAAGTCGGCCTTCCAACAACATGTCAAGTCGTCCTACAAGTAAAAGGTATGGTCAGCCTAAAGCTAGTGAAACTGTCTCTATAAATACTCTAGTTCTGCGGTTTATTTGCACACACTTTTTTGGTCATCTCTGAGTTTCAGTGCTGACCTTTAGGACGAGTTTCAATGCGGATTTTGGACCAGCTTTAGTGCGTATTTTGGATGAGTTTCATATTGGTTAAAGTACATACTTCCTTGTGGTATCTCAGTATAAAAGGTGCTGCGGTCTACTGAAAAGAAGTGCGGACTGTGTATCAAAGGAAGTGCGGATAATCCTCAAGAAGTTATAGCGTGACAAAGTCAGTTCAAGGGTAGTATTGAAGTGCGGATCTGTCTATAGATGGTTTGCGGACTATCCTAAAGTGAAGCTGTTGATAAAAGGTGATTTTTGTATTCATCTCCAGTTCATGTAGAGTTGGGACAATGGTCTGTAAAGAGAAGAAGCGATCAGGCAGTGGGAGAAAATAGGAATGTAAATGTGTGATTTACTTTCCTAACTACAGTTTATATATATCTCAAGTAACTGAAGTTTTAATTGTATACAAAGGAAGTGCTGGTGCAGAACAGTGAAAGTTGGTGAAGGAAAGAAGTATCAACATTGAAGGACATCAAAGAAGTAAGAACAAGGTCTTGGATGCATATATAGGTCAAGGGTCTAATTCTGGGTGATGGTACTTGTCATTTGAAAATCTATAAGAAGAATTTCTCCTGGGTTTTCCTCTCCAAGAGGGAGAGGTTTTGCCTTGGCTCTAGGAGCCTAATTCTTGTGTCTCGTGTCTTTTGATAACTGACTTGATGAAAGATTTAATAAGCTAACGGAGGGAAGACATAAGTAACTCAAGTAACCTCACAAGTAATTATCAAGAAGAGAATTTTGAATTAATCACTAGCCCTCCATATTCTCAACAAGGCATCTTGCAAGTCCCTTGTCCTCCCAACTGCGTCCTGAAGTGTAGCAGGCCTAGTAGACCTGACAAGTCCACGCAGAGGCTCTGCCAACCCATCAATGAACATGTAAATCCTCCTGGCTGCGGACAAGTCTAGTACTATCACTGAAAGTCTCAAGAACTCAGAGATGTAGGTCTCTAGGTTCCTAGTCTACTTGAGCTTGGTCAGCTCGACAAAATGCTCCTCTAGATCCTTCCGGTCAAATCTCTCCACTAATCTCCGGGTGAACTATGCATACGCTGTCACTCCTGAGTGACCCAGTGTGGCCATCCCATGGAACCACCAGTCATGGGCTTCCCCTTCAAGGTGAAACACTGCCACCTTGATGGCCTCCACCTCCGCCATCTCGTTCAGCTGAAAGTAAATGTCCAGCTTTTCCACCCAAGCTTTTGCTGAACATTTCGATGACTCGTCATATGTTGACAAGAAAAATTTGCCCATGGTACATTGCAGTTCACCTCCCTGTGTGTACCCACCTCCCCTATTCTGGTTGCGGGGTCTGCTATTGTTCTTTAGCTGGAAAAAATCGTGGAAAGTGAGGGCTTCTCCAAACTCTCGCTTGTATGACTGATATTCTGCAAAATAATCCCCGTAATGAGCCATCTTCGGCTCCTGGGGTCCTCCCATTCCCGTACTTGTAGTCAAGAATGTGGGCATAATGGAACTTGGGGGGGGGGGGGGATGCGTAGCACCACCTGTTGTGCATTGTTCTGCTCCTGCGTGTGATGAGAAGTGCTAGACCATTCCCCGATGTGAAATCCCCTTGGGGTCTCACGCTGTCTGTTCTGTCCAGCAATCTTCTGACCCATCTCCTCTATTTTTCTGAAGAGTTCTTGTACAGATTTCAAGACGATATTACCGAACTCCTTCTCGTCATCTACTTCATCTGCCATGGGTGCTTCCTCCTCTGCGTCCTCTACTGGAACGCAGTCCCCTTCACCAAATGTAGGCTCGAGCCTTCGCTCTCTGCTCTTGTACTGCTGCTTCCGGTAGGTGATGTATTCTTTATCTCCGAGTGTCATAGATTGATCTGCTCCATAGGCTGAGCCAAGTCTATGAGCTCTGATACCACTGTAATATTCCGAATAGGAAATAAACAACGATACGAAGCAACATAAACAAAACTACAACAAATAGAGATGCACCATAAAAATCACTGCAAACATTTTAGAAAAGCTGAGTCATTTTATTATATTTTTGGAAATAGGGAATGAGTACAAGAAGGTGATTAGAATGATTGCACCTTGGCTTGCTCAAGGCCAACTGAAATATTTCTCCAAACCCTGCTATGAATGGCTGCTCCTCCTAGTGACTACGTAACTCCCTGGGCCGTTGCTGCGGCTGGAAAGTGCTGCTACTAGTTGGAATGGAGTTGCTCTTTGGGGCTGTTCCCCTGCTCAGAAAATTCTGAAGCTTCGGCTATGAACTCTCCTCCCAAAACCCGAAAAAACCTAGGAAGGAATCCCGGAAAGATTGACCCCAGAATTTGACCCCCTTGGGAAAATTCCCCTTGGGAAAATTACGCACTCCTAGTGAGTACGCTGGCTTCTGGACTGAATAACTGGAAATGCTGGCCTCTCACTATTCCCAAACACAACTTGTGAAGGGTTGATCCCCTCACACTTCTCCCGGACTGAAACTCTTGAATCTCCCTCACTCCCGGAGTTGCCCTCCTCCAAGATTGCGTAATCCCTCTGAGTGACTGCGCTGCCTGATGAACTGCGTAACTCCTGGATGATGGCTCTTCGTTCTCTACTCTGAAAACTGATGGTAAAGCTCCTCACCTGAGTGGGCACTCGAAGTCCCCCGAGGTTGAGGTTGGGATCTTCACTCAGAGACACCCGCGTGCTGAACAACACTTGCAGACTTAGCTAAACAACGTAAGTGTGCTCAATATCTGTTAGACATAAATTCTGAAGAAGAATGATAGAATGAATGAGAAGCTACGTCCTCACTCCCTTTTATGCTTGAAACCCTAACATTCCATTGGGCCCCACTATGCTGCGCTGTCCTCCTTGCCACGCTGCCCTGCCTACTCTGTGCTGTCGTGGCCCACGCTGCCACTGGGCTGCCTGGCCCGTGCTGTCCCTCTCCCTGCACTGTTACTTGGTCCCCCTGGGCCCCATGCTGAAAGCATCATATTGGTCAAGTGACTTTAGGAAGATTATTTCTCCTAAGTTGTGTTATGGGTCCCAACACCTTTTTTATTTATTGCTGCATATTAGAAAAGAAAAATCTGAGCAAAATTAATATTGCCAATTAGCTGCTGCTAATTGGGAATATTACAGTTTTGTCAAAATGAAGAGAATTGTTGATATCTATGCCCTTTGTAAAAACCAATGTTGTAAACATTGGCATTGGGATAATATCTGCGAGGGTCTGTAAAATGAAAAAATCGTAAAAGTCGGGGAAAAATCAGTAAAAATCAACAAACATAGACAAAAAAGTACAAAAATATTCATTTTTTTAGCATCTAAAGCATCCACAACATAAAATAAAGACATTGACACATAAATATGAAAAGACAACTAATATATAAGATGTCTAGTACTGCATCACACATAACAGGGAATCATGTCTTGAATCCCGAGTTCTAACTCAACCCCAAAATATCAACAAAAAATATAATAAGTGTATCTCATATCATGATTCATATACAATGAAATTAGATATGTGAACTACTAAGTTCTAACTAATGATTTCCTTTGCCCCTTTTATGAGAAAAAGTAATGGCTTTTCCCTTATATGAAGAAGGCACTTGGGTTGGCATTGGACTCTGATGTCCTCTAGAAGAAGTAGGAGGTAGACTATGCCCTTTACTGGTGACCATGGTAGGTGGTGTCACTTCCTCCTCCTCCTCTACTTCTCTCTCCCCTGCAGCTGCTACCTCCTCCTTTAACCAATCAGGGGCCGATTCCATGATAGGCCTCTTGGCCTCAACCCTCAATGCAATAGTGGTGTCAATCCCATCTAATGAGATGGCTTCCACACGTCATGTGTCTTGTGAAGTTGCCTCACCCACAATCAAAGATTGTAGTAGACGTAGACCATGTCATTAAGGCATTAGGGCTCCAACCTATATGAGGGTCACAAATTATAAATAAATACTTATAAAAATAATAAATTATAATTTTTAATGAATTAAAAAAAATAATGTGAAATTTTTTAACTTGTTGTGCTTCTTGGTGTGTATTTTTTCAAATACACTCCAGTTGCGCTCGCATTTGGAGGAGCTACATGTCTGGCTGAGCACTCGAATGGCAAGCTCATGGAGATTGGGCACTGTGCCCCCATAACTTGTCCACCGCACGTCTACAACAATAGGAGAAACATAAGAAAAACAATTGAAATTTGAAAGTTGAAGCAAAGTATGAAGAGACAATGAAATTTGAAACAAACTAAAACTTAACTGGCATTTTGGTCTTCTTGTCATGGATAGCCATGTCAAAGCTAAATGTGCCACTTTCCATTTTGTATATCTCCATTTCTTTAGAAATTTCTGCATGTTCTTTCAGAGATGACATCATCTTTTGAACACTACTAAAGAATCCATCCATCACCTCAACATCAAATTTGAAACCAGAGGAGCAAGAAAATGTGGGGTGGAGATGGTGTATTCATGTGTAGTGTTGGAGTAGTAGTTATGTGGAGATTCTTCAGTTTGACTACAGATCGAGTAGCAATTATAAATTTAGAATAGGATGAGTGGAGCTTCAGCCCTTGATTGAAGGAAACACAAGTTGTAACTCCAAGTTATGATTGGAGAGAGAAGAACCAGTTCGACTCTATTAACTTGTTAACCACAAGTTCGAAATTTGTGACTTGCCAATTTTAGCATGGATCGAATCAATAAAAGGAGGACAAAGGCACATGTATTCATCATTGTTTTGTGCTCAAGGTTGTGAGACAAAGCAAGCTTGTGGTGTGCGTGTGCTCGAGGAGCAAGAATGCATAGGTTATTGAGCTGATTTGCGCACAGATTTAGGAGTTGCGTCTTATATAATAGGAGACATGGTGCGCACAAAAATAGGGACCTGCTGCGCTACAAAACAAGAGTTTTGTGCATACAGATTTAGGCCCTAGTGCGCTATGAAATAAGGCTGCTAGTGTGCAAGTTTTAGGAGTTGGAATCAAGTATTTTGCAGGGAGTTTAAGCTAGTACAACAAAGAAGAATGTTGTTCTCAAATTGCCTTGTAAGAGACTTCATTGCTCAATTTTTATCAATAAAATACTAAAACAAAGAAGAGGGTTTTCCCATTTGGGTTTCCCAAAAAAAATTGTTGTGTTTTTATCTCTATGTTTATTTCGCTGCTTATAAGTGTTAAGAAATTCTGTCTTGTTGAAAGAAAGTTAGTTTCAGATCGTTCATCTAAGCAATTCTAGAATTTTCATGGAAAAATAACATGGTATCAGAGTAGAGATCAACATAAAGACTGACACACAAAGACCAATTTGTGAAGAACAAAGATCAGTTTGTGAGTTTTGAAGAGCAGTTCCTTGGATAACAGTATGGCATTCCTAGGACTAAGGTCAGATCACAGTTTAAGGGAGCCTCTAATTTACGTGCATGGAAGGAGCAAATCATAGTAGTGTTGGAAGATAATGGGGCATGAGAGTTTATCAAGCAGGCTATGGCGCCAACTCAAGAACCCCAATAGTTGGCCATGTTAACTAAGAATGAAACCAAGGCGAGGAGGATCATTCTAGAGGGGGTCAAATACCATATTATTCCTCATCTCCATGAGAAGAAAACAACGTTTGAGATGTTTAAAGCCATCTTAGACTTATATCAGGGTTCCAGTGATGTGAGGAAGCTTGCTGTCAAAGCGAAGCTAAGAAGTATCTAGATGAGAAAAGATGAGCCCATTGTCATATATCTTTTAAAGTTCACACAGATTCAAGATGAGCTAGGTGGTGTGGGCGAGACAGTAGTAGAAAAAAACCTTACGAGTCTTGCACTTCTGGGACTCCAAAGTCTTGGTATGGCTTCCAGGATGAAGTGAGTGGCAGAGAAAATTTTCCCAGTTGGGAAAGGTTTTGGAGTGATTGCGTTCAAGAGGAAATCCGGAGAGGGACGAGAGATGGTAGATCGATGAAGACAGAGGATGAGGAGAACTTTTCCCTAGCAGGCAAATGGAACAGAGCCAAAGGCAAGAAGAGCCAAGGAGAGGCCGAGTCTAGTCAGAAGGGCGAGAAGAAGAAGAAGGATCTAATCAAGATGAAGTGCTTCCATTGTCACGAGTTTGGGCACTATGCCACTAAGTGTCCTAATCGGAAGGAGTCTAGGAAGGATCATGTAGTTGCATCAACGAAGGTGGATGCAATTTCTATGTAGTTCGGGAAAGATTTCTCATTAATTGCTTGCATGGCAAGATCAAAAAACAACAATGTTTGGTATATTGATTCAGGAGCGTCCTTCCACATGACCGGGAACAAGAAGTATTTCAGCTAGCTGAAGGAGAAGGACATGCTGTTTCAGATCAAACTAGGAGATGATGGTATCTATGCAGCTAGAGGAGTTGGTACTATTAATTTTCAAAGGGAGTCAGGTAATCCTCTTCATCTTTGAGATGTCCTCTATGTTCCAGGCCTGAAGTTGAATCTTGTTTCGGTAGCTACTCCTGAGGACAAGGGTTATGATGTCATCTTTAGTAGAGGCAAAGCTTACCTCCAACAATTAGCTTCTAGATGTAAGAAGCAGATAGGTGTAAGGAAGAACCTGTACCTGCTACAAGTTTAGACAAGCGCAACCTTGAGCAGCAAGGCAGGAAGTGCTCAGAGTGGAAAAGTGATGGTTGAGCAAGAGCAGGATAGAGCTCTCTTGA
This sequence comes from Pinus albicaulis, assembly GCA_034641835.2. NCBI lineage: Eukaryota > Viridiplantae > Streptophyta > Pinopsida > Pinales > Pinaceae > Pinus > Pinus albicaulis. Next base: position 638,266,131 of record CM076581.1, on the reverse strand, counting down.
TCGAGTCCCAACTAATATCTTAGTTTGGGTCTCTGCTAGTTGGAAGTTGGGTCGACCAATAGCATGATGAGGAGCTTAGCCTAGGGCGAGTGGAGGCAACCACTCAGTCAGTGACTCCCAATATAGGGAGAGTTTGAGCGAAGTGGGCAGAAGAGTTGTTTAAGGGAGATCATGAGAGAGTTGGATCTTCCAGTATCACCTTCAACCATAAGAAGCGACCATCGAGATGCACGGGGTAAATGGAACTTATGATTGAGGTGATAGACTCACAGAGCATGGTTGGAAAGAACAGGTCTTCAGATCAGATTCCGTAGCAGGAACCAAGAAATTATTCTAGTTCAGTGGGAGCAGTTGTAGCAACAGAGAATGTGGTAGTGGAAACAAATCCAGGTGGACAAGATTCTTCCAGAAGTACCTTCCTCGCTAAGAGGGTGTGTTGAAAATTGTAGCGAGTGGAAGGTCTTCTCTGGCTTGTGCCTTAGCCAGAAAGACCGAGTTTATCTTTCCTTTGACCATGGACGAGTTTGTGGAGATGGTGAATTCACGCGGAGTGTTTTAGGACTAGTTACGTGGACCTTCTTCAGTTTGACTACAGATCGAGTGGCAGTTATAAATTTAGAATAGGATGAGTGGAGCTTCAGTCCTTGATTGAAGGAAACACAAGTTGTAACTCCAAGTTATGATTGCAGAGAGAAGAATTAGTTCGACTCAGTTAAATTGTTAACCACGAGTTCTAAATTTGTGACCTGCCAATTTTAGCATGGTTCAAATTAATAAAAGGAGGACAGAGGCACATATATTCATCATTGTTTTGTGCATAAGGTTGTCAGACAAAGAAAGCCTCATGAGCTGGTGAGAGAGACACCTCTTTGCTTGTGGTGTGCATGGGCTTGAGGAGCAAGAGCAGACATGTTATTGAGCTGATTTGTGCACAGATTTAGGAGCTGCGTCGTATATAATAGGAAACCTGGTGTGCACAGAAATAGGGACCTACTGCACTACAGAATAGGAGTTTTTGTGCTCACAGATTTAGGCCCTAGTGCACTAGGAATAGGGCTACTGGTATACAAGGTTTAGGAGCTGGAATCAAGTGTTTTGCAGGGAGTTTAAGCTAGTACATCAGAGAACAAGGTTGTTCTCAGATTGCCTTGTAAGAGATTTCATTGCTTAAGTTTTATCAATAAAATACTACAGCAAAGAAGAGGGTTTTACCAAGAAAATTTATTGCGTAAATTGTGTGTCTGTGTTTATTCCTCTTCTTAAAAGTGTTAAGAAATTCTGTGTTGCATAAAGCATTAGAAGAATGTTTGGACGGTCTTTAATAGGGTGCAAAGCCATGGGCTCTGACCATAGGAAGGATATAAGATCACTCTACACTATGATAAACTTCAACTAAATCAAACCTCATATAGAGGACACTATGGTTGGTCTTTCCAACACAACATACATATTGATGTTATAAATAACTTATTTTTCCTTATTGAGTCTGGTTTAATCAAGTCTTGGTCTAAGATAAATTTTAAAAACTTTCTGAATGATTTACCTGGACTTGGGATTATAGTTAGGAAAATTTAAACTAGATGATGCTTATTTCTTGGCTCTAATCCTGTCCTATCAACATGTTTGTGCAATTAGGAAGACGATTCAAACTTGCCACCAAAGTACACTGACTTGCTGGAGAGGGTGAAGTCATCAATATTACTACAAAAACCGTCTAGCCTAGCTAAGATCCTCACGTCTCCCCATTCTTTGGCTGAATGAACTATTAGGTTGGATCTTTATGCTTTTAACTCTAGTTTAGATCTGTTAGGTGAACAGACCGTCTGCAAGTATTCCAAGTCTGCCTTTTACGAGCTTCTAACTTATGAAGGTGCTTCCATTTCTTTCACCTTCTCATTTTACCATATTAAAGTCTCCAAGAACCAATTACCCGGTGAAAGATTTTCATTCCTCCAAAGCCACAACTGTGTACTTTGAACAGAGGGCTTTGGAGCATATCTATGGCAAAAGCCCAAAATACCCTGCAATGGACAAAATCTAAGAACACCTGTTATCTGGGTCAAAGTGACTGTGCCACAATATTCGTAGTTTCATACACATTTGCAGTTTGCAAGTGATTGTGCTGTAAACTTTTTTGTTGCCCATGTGTTTGTACTTGGACATCAAACATCATCATTTATTTGCTGTTTTCAGTATGTGTCTGGCACAATTATGACCTGATTCAAAATAGGAAAATCTTTAGTACTGTACAGTGTATACACCTGCCTTTGGTCATGAAAATATATGGATTGCATTACTGAGCGATCCAAAGTTCAGAGTTGCGAAACTTCATATTCTCAGGACAGTACCTTTTTGTCTCTGGCCTGGATTTAAGCTGATTTGGAGTTTCCTAGGAGAGTTCAAAACGTGTTGAATAGTGCTGTTGGAGACTTTTTATTGTTGAAGATCACAACAAATTATAGGAAAATTTGATATTAACTAAATTAATTGGATTGCTTATGATCCATCCAAATTTGGGTTTTGCTTTATTCCATTCCTGCAGTTTTCACTGTGGACTCGAAGTAAAGGTCAGACCCGAATTTGTGTTTTGCCCAACGGCATTTGTATTGGTTATGTTGACATATTTGACAAGAAATGCACAGTTCATATCTGCCGAACATTTATTATATCTGGTTGATCAGTTAGATTTCTTTCTCATTCATGGACGAGATTGATATCTTGCTGGAAATATTCCAATGAAATTTTGAATGGTCATTGGTTGTTGTTATCACCTGTTTTTATTGAAGCTCTATATGATCTTTCAGATGGGAGGATTAATATGAAATAAGTTGCCAGCAAAGTCACCTGACACGGGGACACGGGACACGCGGTTTCGAGTGTCGGACACGGACACGGTGACCCCCCAGAACAAGACACGTCTGGACACATTATATATATATATATATATATATATTAAAAATTATATATTTCTTACACAAATTCATACAAATCCATTGATTCAAACATAGATCTTCATCTAGATGTAAGTTTTACAAAGATACATCATACAATCAAACATTAATAATTTAAAAATGAATACATTATGCATACATATTGATATTACAAATACAATTGTGACATATTCATCAATGATCCAATACGAGAAAGACAAGATAGTAAGATACTGTAGTTTTCTCATTAAGTCATCAAAATCAAAATGTGTTACATAGGTAGTATAATGCCAATGGAAAATGCCAAATAGAAATAGCAAATACAAAACAACTACAAGTCTACAAGGCTCAAGGCAATAGGTAGCTCATGAGTCATGAGTCATCAATCCCCATCATCATAATCAACATCACTGTCCTCATCATCATGGTCACCACTGCTCTCCTCTACTGCATCCTCCTCCTCTGTATCCAATGTCATCTCTGCATCTGCTAGTGTGGAGGATGACCCCTCTACAGTGTCACCATCATCAATTGTGACAGGCTCTAGCACTGGCTCATTAAGATCCAAGTTGGCCAATGCCAAGTCAACACTGCTGTCCAAACCCATATCATCAGGATAGACATCCCACATCTTTATCTTTCCCTTCAACCACTCATCCCTTTGCCTATAAATAAGACGAAGGTTGGTGTGCACATACACCATTGTCTCTGCCCTGGACTGATCAAGCCTGCTGTTCTTCACACTATACAAATTCCCATATGTGCTCCAATTCCTCTTGCAACAAAATGATGAACTCACCTGAGAGAGGAGCCTCATGGCTAACTGTTGTAGAGGAGGGCTTGTTGCCCCATGAGTTGCCCACCAAGAATAGGGCTTCTTAGCCCCCTATCTCTAATCACATCATAGCCTACAAATCGCCCAGTGCTAGTGGATAACTCTGCAAAGGCATCCTCCACCTCATCAAGGGATGCACTATCCTGAAAAATCCTCCTGAATGCATCTTTCCTCCCCTGTGAAATCTCACCATCCATGTGAGGAGGGAATCTGCAGGAAGTTCCACCATTCAGCCACTCATGGCTGTAGTATTTTGGGTCCAAGGAGTGAGCCAAACAATGTAAAGGTGTGCAATTCTTGTCCCATATGTTGACAAGAATATCTTGTATGGTGGTGAAGAAGGCCTCTGGTTATGTCTCATACTCAGGGCATTCACTCTGTAAAATAATGTTCTTCACAGACACAATCATGGAATCCCATCCCTCATAAACCTCTCCTAGGATAGGTTGGTCTGTATCTGCAAATCAAAGCAAGGAAATGATAGGGTCCATGATTTGAATAAGTAGATCTACCCTCTCCCACCAGGCATCATCTAACACTGTGTCCTTCACTCTTTTTGAGGCTGCTTGATCTGTTTTTCTCCAAAAAGACCAAAACTTTGAAATAACGGTGGCCCCAAGAGCAGTCTTGACCTCCTTCAACCTCTTCAACATGATGAATGAAGAGGCAAACCGTGTATCCGCAATCTTCAACAATGATAGATTGGTGTACTCCTTGTAGATAGTGAGGGCATTTGTATGGTTTTGTACAAAGTTGTGGATATGCTGTGCATCCTCAATAATGCTTCCAATCCAAAGCACATTAGAGGCAATATATTTCTGTGCTAAGTTCAATGAATGGACAATGCAAGGTGTCCAAAATACTTGTGGATATTTTGCTTCCACAATTATGCCAGCATCCTTGCAAACAGGTGCATCATTTGTAATGATTTGTATACAATAATCAACATCGACATCTTCAATAACTTTAATAAACAACTCACCCATATATTATGCATCCTTGTATTGTCCAAGTGCATCCATTGATTTTAAGAAAACTGGACCATTCAAGGAAGACACCATGAAGTTGATGTGTGGGTGCTGTGTTGGATTTGTCCATCCATTATAAACAATGCTAACCCCAGATGTTGGTCATGTTGATTTAATAGGCTCAAGCATTTTGTCCACCTCTTTCTTTGCCTTCGTCAACAATGTGGTTCTAAGCTTCTCTGACCCAGGAGGCACATACCCTGATGGCGCTGTTTGAGTTAGAGCTCGACACATCTCAATAAATATTGGTGAGCATGCAACATTGAAGGATATGAAGTTCTGATAGAAAAAAAGAAATGGTGAGATCAAGCTCTTCCCGCTTCTCTTTCTGGAAAATTTTGTCCATTGGACCAAGTGCAATTGCCTTTCTTTTTGCTGCTTGTCCCCCACCACAACTCTCAAATGGGAACTTGTTGCTGCTTTTCCTCAAGAATGGAAGGGGATCATCATTCTTGTTTTGTTTTGTTTTTGCAGCCACATTTACCATACCAACAAATGCCTCTCTTTCCATTCCCTTCCTCTTTGCTAAAGACACCTGTCTACGAGCTGAAATTCCACAACTTGGTAAAGCCAACAAATGAGCTTTCACACGGTAATATGTGCTCATGAAATGATTGTGGCAATAATTTCATTTCCAAGCAACATTGCCTCCTCCCTTCATCTTGCTGCCTGACCCTGCCTATCTTGTGACATATTTCCACGATGGATATTTGTGGTCTTCAGGTTGTTGTCTTCGCTCAACATTTGAAGCTGCTGTTGCAGCCCCACTTCCAATAGATGAAACACTTGCAGACCTTGATGAAATAGGAATAGGAGGGGCATCTCCAATGGGGACATTCTTCCCCTTCCTTTGCCCCTTCTTTTCTGCCCTTGATTGAGCCATGAATGCTGGAAAAAAAAAACAAAAAATGCCCAAATTTGTAAAACATATGCACATGCAAATTGAATGCAAAAAAATAGAGACAATGCACTTACCCGTTGCTTGAATCTCCTTGACAATGCTCCCTTGCTCCTCTCTTCACTCAAAGCAAACACAAAGTAATTAAAATGAAGCAAAACCCCACTTTTTATAAGCCGTTGGATGCTTTTTTCTGCCGGTTGTGTCCGGCGGATTGGGACACGATCGTGTCCGATTCGATGGATTCAGGACACGTGGGGGGGGGGGGTGGCGAAGCTGGTTTCTTAGGTTGCCAGGGTATGTGGGTTTGGGTACAGGTGAAGTGACTGGGATGAAACTTTGAAACAGGAAACAGGGGCCAGGGGTTTGTTAGTGGGGTGTGTATGTGTATGGAAAAACCGAAGTGGAATTTCTGTAAATCAGCAATGTTCATAAGATTAATTTCAGATGAAATTCATCAATCGCATATAAAATTGATATAGTACAACTTACAAGTAACAAATGAAAAACAATAATACAGATCTATTATCAATTACATTCATTGACTGTTTCTCGCTTCAATCTGAAAATTAAATGGAAAAAAAATAAAATAAAGTGTGTTTGTGCTTTTAAATTCATGAGAGTGGTTGGGAAGTGAGGGATTAGGCTTTTGGGGGAGGGGCCCACCATTTTTTTTGAGTATTAAGTTTTTTTTTTCCTTTATTTTTCTCCTATAACAGGAAATAATCTATTTTCCTAAGCTTTTTTTACCTTTATTTTTTTCCCATGTGAAATCATGCCCTGTTGAAATCTTGGAGAACTTTTGCGGTTTGGCTACCAATTTAGGGGAACTCACCAGTTTTCTAAGTGGGAAGAACCTGGATGAAACTGGGTTCCTTGGGTTATCCCCAGATCGTGTATCCATGCAACTTTCTGGATGGTTTCAAGTCAGACAATTTTGATTTATTAGGCTATTTAGCTGAAATAATTTGAAGTAAATTGTTAGTAAACACTTGAAATAGTTTTGAGGAAGTCTTGCAAATTGTATAATGGTCTGAAACTAGCATGAACTTCTGTAATGTTAAACTACACTATTTTTGTAGTGTTGTTTCACAACTACCATATCTGACAAATTTTGTAGAATAACTCATGAAACAAATAGATTAATTTCTTTCATTTTTGGTTTATTGACAGCCCTGAATAGAAGAATAATTCGTTTCTATGACTGCTTTTTGACAGATGTAGGGTTCTTTTTCTGTCTTGTGCTTCTTCATCGTGGTGAATGATATGAAAGGGCATTATGAAAGTAAAAAAGTTTCATTTCATTCTTTTCTAGGTTGTGTTCTTTAACTCTTGTGACCTCAAGACATTCGCAACTGGATCAGGAATATTGAGCAACATGCTGCCGACAATGTTAATAAAATATTGGTTGGCAACAAAGCAGATATGGATGAGAGCAAGAGGGTAGGTTTACCATTCTTTAAAAAAACAGAAATTGATAGTATTTTTATAAAAAATATGGTGCAGCCAAGCTGGTCAGCATAGTAATACAAAAAACACATGCTGTCTCTTGAAACAATAACCATCATAACCATCAGGCAATGTGTCTCAAGTAAAGAGAAGTCTATATACAGAGGATTTCAAAATGTTTCTACTGGCATAAACTCTAAAAAAGGCATCTAAAATAAAAAAACCTGATACTAATGAATGACATGCTTGAGAATTCTCCTAAGTTCTTGCTTATCACAATCCATGGTACAGAACAAATCCAGAAGACTCAAAAGAAATCTGAACAGTTGACGGGTCCTCAAACTTGAACCTAAAATTCTTGGTGAAAGCTAACACAACACTCAGAGAAATGCTCCTAATACCCAACTGTTGCTCAAAATAGCAACACCTGCAACCAGACAAACAGAACAGAAATGTAACTAGGTTCTGAAGCTTAGGACTGTTGATTTTTTGTTTAGCATTAGGCGGTATTCCCGCATGCCAAGAACTCTCCTAATCGGCCTAGAAGAATTATTAAAATTAAAATTCTAAGTTTTGGGTTTCATGTAGGCTCAAAAGGGACAAGTCAGCCCACTGTCAATTGAAGTATATATACACAACGTGACATCTTCATTTGACCATTCAATCATCTCATCTTCTCTTCTAAGCAGCCGCACATGGGAGCAGAAAGAGACCGGATTTCTTGAGATTTGATTGAGTTTGAAGTTTGACCAAGTTGACCATTGACCACAGTATGGATGTGACCACAGACCTTTGACTACAGGTCCGAGCTTGACTGCAGGCTGAATATTTGACTGTTGACCAGTGTTGACTTCTGTACCTTTGGCTGGTTTGACCAGCATTGACTGACTGGAATTTTGACCAGGTTTGACTTGTATTTAGACTTGAATTTCGGGACGGATTTCTAGACAATTTTGGAATTGTAAACCTTGCTGAAGAATAATTTCTCCTAGAAGAAAAGTTGCTGGGTTTTCTACCATGTTTGAGTTTCCCAGGGTAAACTTGTTGTCTCTATTGTGCATGGCTGTCTCTTTATGATCTTACTGTATTCACTGCATTGACTGTTGAGATTTTCTGTGAACAATTGTTCAATGATATCAGTGGCATAAGATAAATTGTTCAAGATCATTATGCAGTAATTATCAGATCAGAAAATTGGTTTCTACTATGCATCTAAGGTTTCTACTATGCATCTTGTAGAAAACTCAACAAGGACTCATGAATTGAGCACCTAATACATAATTCCCAAAATTAACAATAGTGATTCCAGACCAACTGAGGTGAGAATTGCCTAGTGTTGTAACAATTGACTCCTGGAAACCAACTAAATGCAACAAACTTAGAGCAAACAAAGTCACATGAAGATTGATCCCAACCTGGAAACCAGAGCGAATTCCAAGTGGAGGCTGACCAGATAGAGATTCCCACGATCTTTCCACCACATAGAGGGCCTATGTTCCATTATGCCACCTTGTTGGGTGTAAATTTGTTAAAATTGGCAACTAGGGCCAAACTCTACTTTGGACAGCTCATATGATGGAGATGATATTTTTGTTGGATTCCTCTTTCCGAAAGGTGGAAGATTGATCTAAAGATCATCTTTTTTGGATGAGTAGAAGTTGGATTTTGAATTTATTTTCTCACTCGTGCAAATTGTTAAGGTCGGCCAGAAATGTAATCATAATGTAGGCTCACAATCCCCAATAGATGTGTCTCCACCCCTCATTTAAGGATATAAATAGGAGAGAGTCACTCGTCATTTTGGACATCACTCATCTCATCATCTCTCTCTCTCATTGAGTCGTACAAGCATCTTGGAGTCTCCTCTCTACCTGGCACGTGTGACAGAAGGGCTGATTTTCTGAGCTGAAATTTTCAGACTGTTCTAAGGCTGAAACAGGAACGTTGACCAGCGTTGACCAAGGGTCAACATTCATCATTTGACTTCGATTTTCTGGCAGAATTCTGATTTCTCTAGGCTGCAGCTATTGGCATGAAAACCGAGAAATTCTGGGCAGTTTGACTAGTGTTGACCGCAGCAATTTGACCAGAGTTGACTTTCAGTTGACCAAGTTTGATTGCCTTTTTCGGATCTGTTTTGGGCTGACTTTGACCACTGTTGAAGGCCGCATTGACTAAGGTTGACTGACCTCATTTGGTGAAGTCTTCTTGCTGGTTTGACCAGCATTGACTTTCTGGTTAGGGAATCCTGTTGACTGCTGTATGACTGAAGTTTGGGCAAGTGAAATTGTATATTGTACTCTCTCTCTCTGCTGAACTTTTAAAGAATAATAAGAAGATTTGATCAAAGGGTTTTCTCCACATTGGGGGTTTTCCTTGGCATCTGCCAAATTCTATGTCCTCTTGTCTTGGCTTGTCTTCTGGTTATTTGTTTATGTTCTATCAACATTTACTCTCAATGATAATATGATTGCTAATCTGAAAATTGAAATTGGGCTTATAAGAAAAGATTGAAGTAAATTGCTCTAAGCATAGAACATACCATTGTTATCTAAAATTAACAAAATTAAACCTCTACATTGAAATTTCGACATCCCCCGTAGCTTAAACATGTGTGAGGGAGCCTTAGGTCTTATTGAGTTTATTGTCTTTCCTTGGGGAAAGGATTGGCATGTCAAAGACATGTGGATTATTAAATCTCCGTTACTTGTCATTAATTACCAAGTAGTGGTTAGGGTATGGCATGAGTGGTTAATTGACAATTAACCCAAAGCTCCCCCAATTTTAGTTTTATTGCCTTATTGACTAACAAATCAGCTTTACTATTATAACCAAGATAAAATTTTAGTTTTATTGCCATATTGGCTAATAAATCAACTTGATTATTATAACCAAGATAAAGGCAAGTTTATAATCAATTGCAAGGACTTTCTTGTGCATCAATTTGATGATTATGCTTGGTTTTTCCACTACTAGTAATGATTGAAATTGTGCTTCCACTGCTAGCCTCAAACCCTAGACTAATGCATATGCTTATGCTTGGTTGTTGGATTAAGTCCTCAATCCCAAGCACATGACAATTCTCTTCTTTGGGATCAATGAGTATCACCCCCTCTCGCACTTGCCACCCCTATCATCTTGACCATATTAGTAGGTTATGATTCTTTATTGCCCAAGTCGATGTCTTCAAGTGTTTGATGAACTGTTTCCTCTTCCTTGGGTTTGTTAGGGACACAATTCACAAACATTCTAAAATCAGAAGCAACAAATTGAGAGTCCTTATTAAGATTACAAACCGTATTTCTCAGCATTGAACATTTTTCTTCCAAGACCTAAAATTGCCTTTTTGCTGTAGGAGGGCGTCCATAATCACTGCAATCTAAGAAATGCATTGGTGCTCATTTTTGTGGACGTTAGTTGTTACCGAGAATATGGACATCTTGTTGCTATTGACTAACTCTTCATGCTTGTGCAAAACACTGTGCACTATTGGAATTTCCCTTCGACGATTTCCATCTCTCCTAGGGTAATGCATAACCCAAAGCTCCCACAAATTCCCAAACAAAGTATACACAACAAACATCAAAGAGGAAACCTTGGAGCTATCAAACATATTGAAATTATCCAATCTTTTTTAGGCTCTAAGAAAAGAGAAGCCCAAAGTATTCTCTAATTGCCAATTCGATGTCCAACTTTGAAGATAGCCAATATTGCCCACATAATTGTTCAAAACACAAAATTGAGAATTCAAACCACCCATAAAAGAAGACTATTCAAAATCAAAATATTGAGATACCAAAACCACTTGCTACTAATGTTGAAAAACAAGAAAAAATTCCCAAAGCATATGGAGAGCTCTAGACTAGAGCCAATGCAATGTGCCCAATTGAGTTTAGAACCACAAGGTTCCTTCCCAAAATAGCTTGACCAACAATTGAATACACCAATAGAGATTTGTTGAAAAGGCTTGCCTGAAAATCCAACAAAGCCAGAGGAGATAACCACCAAAGATCATCGTTGGACGTTGCTTTAGTGGCTTTTTCATAAGCCATAATCCCATCTTCCTATTGCATTAAGATTTTCAATGCTTCAAAACGTCGACAATGCCTCAAGGGTGGCATGCATTGGGATGCCATGAGGGTAATTCACATTACATCTCGCCTTCAGCTATATAGTATATGGTTTCTTTGGTGAAATGACATACATATCTTAAAATGCTTGGAATGTGGCAACATGCAAATATTGACATAAATCATGATTCTAGGGGATAGCTTGGAGGAACATTTCCCCTCTTTTCCCTAGAATTCCTTTGCTTAGTTTTGAGAACCCGTTGGTAAGGACGTTTGCATGCCAAATTAAGCCCCTTAGAACATGAGAAAACTTGCTATTCTTGAACTGTAGAACGTCTTTTTGATTCTAGCTATGAGATATGCCACCTTCTGTTCTTTATTGTTTGGCATTTTCCTTGATGATAAGAACCTAATAAACAACAAAGAAGAATTAAAAAACATCACAAGAAAATGTCAAAGGAAGAGAAATCAAATTAAACATATGTCTTAACTAAGCTACCCTAGATTTCTCAACATGGTTTCAAAGCTAAGTTCAAGAAGTCAAGGCAACAAGAATATCACTTATGAGTTAAGGATAAAGAGTTTCAAAGCCTACCTTTGAAAAACCGAAGCATCTAGAGGAAGAACCATACCAATATGGCACATTTCTGGGCAAATCTTATAACCTAAAAATCTCAGTGTTTGAGGCCGCAGACCTAGGTAATACAAACAAAAAGGTTAGTAAAGTTGAGAGACATCCTTTTTAAGAAGCTTAAAGTCTAATCTACAAATCTAGATCAAACCGAGTACATTATGAAAGAAATCGAACCTCTTTGTACAAATTAAAGTCTGAAAATAAAGGGTTCGAAGTCCTAATACTGAAATCTGAAATCATTTAAAGCTCTGGGAAAATGGTTTATCAAGCTAGCAAAGAAAAGAAGCCAAGTCAAATCTATGTAGAAGCTTCATACGTCTATTTGAAATATCTGTTATAATACTACGATCACTGTAATAAAGAGTTGAGATTCTTAAGTACAATGCACCTATATATATAAGAGACTCGAACTCCCTCAATAATGACATAAAATAAATCGCAATACTTGACTTGTGGAAGATAATCTCAATCTTTTGGGGTTCGTCAATCTTGCAATTTGTGATCAAGGTCTACATTTATGAAATAGGTATCTGGACCTATTAAGGAAAGCTCTATCATTGATCAAGCATATATCAATTTTGAACAAAGTCTGTAGCATGAGTTATGTCTCCCTGAAAGAAAAAGAACCAAGATTGAACTATTATGGGACTATTACAAAGCTACAATCAACTCAATAATTAAATAAGTAGAGACATCTATGGAATAGAACGAGAATCTATATCTATATAATATCCAAGCCTCAACAAAAGATGATCTAGAAGAATCGTACGTGAAATATTTTGAAAGACTGTAAGCAACTTCTTCATTATACAAGTTATGCCAAAGAAGGCTACAAGAATCTTAAAAGAAGAATTTTTGTGCACATTCTATTTCTGTCTCAAAGAAAAGAAGCAGTAAGAAGAAAATGTTCATCCACAACTTGTGGAAGAAGCCTTGAAGTCCTCATCAAATACAATTAAATACTCTTTATGTTTTAGTTATCTAACAATTTGTTTTCTCTATGCAAGAAAAGAGAAACAAACTCAATGGAATATCAATCTCTCAAGCATGGAAGAAAAAGGTATGTATGTTTTGAGGTATGTTTATCATGGCAAGTCCTCATTGAAGATTATTATTGTCTAGGGTTTATAAAAGTCTCTCCCTCACTTTTTTGATTTCTTTTAGCAACCCCGTCTCATAATGTCTAGGGTTTGTAATTAGTACAAGGTATATGACATTTCCTTGCAAAAATAGAATTAATTAATTAATAATGTCCTAGGCCTTGTAGGAAAATCTTTAGGAGTTCATTGTCTAAAGGAAAATAGAAACCCTAGATGACCGTCACGCTATTATACTTGTATATTTTGATTTGCTTGTCAATAAATATTGCAGGAAGCAAAATAAGGCATACATGCTAATGATGACTTGGTAAATTGAGACACTCTAAACAAAAGTTGAAATGAACCTTGGAGATGTTATCATTCGAAGGGAGCCCTACAAGGTTTGGTAAAAGAAGTATCTCAAGGTATGTATAAAATTTCGTAGCTAAATTTGCCTTGTATTACTAACATTCTTATGTTTAGGATTTTGAATCATAAAGATTCTTGTTAGGGTGATTAATCATTAGATTGAATCTACCCTTGTTATACGTTCTCTTGCCAACTTGTTTTATTTTTGGTAAAACCCTAACCCTTAGGGTTCGCTGTAAAACCCTAACCTTTTGATGCTTAGGGTATGTTGTCAATAATAATGAAACCCTAGTCTACTTATGGTTTATTGAGAAAGTCTAGAACATATCATATCATACTTTCTTGATGTTTTGGATTATGGTAACATTATGAAGACACCCTAGCCTTTTAGTGTTTGTCGATGACATGTGATGAAAGCATGAATTTTTAGGGTTTGATGATTTAAGGTTTATGACAAAACCCTTGTGATAGTCTATCCTAGGAATGAAACCCGAGGTACATAAGCTTCCGCATAATTGAAACTCTAGTCTGGTTAAAATTGTTGGAGTTTGATGTGTGTATCTAAGTTTTATGATAAAAATCCTAGTAAGAGATTAATATAAGAATGAATCCCTAGATATGAAATGCTACGATGATAACTTGATTGTTGTCAGTTGATGATTAATGGAATGTAGGGTTTATATTGTTATGTACAACTTATTAATTATTATTAAATGTAATTGTCTTAGGTTGTCTTAGGTTTTGTTAAGCTAAGGGCATGATTCACCAAGAGACACCATAAGGCTGTATTTAAAGCCTTGGTCTTTCCCAATTGTAATCATCTCATCTTATTATCAATATCATATATACATATTTCTGTTTATCTAAGTTTTTGCACTCCATCTGGTATCAGAGCCAGTGTTTGCCGCTGAAAGAAGCCACCCGCTCTTTGGATACAAGAGTGCAAACGTAGATTCGAAAGGTGCATCACCAGCTCATCGCACTCCACTAGAACGTCACCGATGTTGTCACCCTACCACCACGCTTATGACCTCCACAAACCTCAGCTGTCTCCACAATCCCCATTCCCCCATGTTGTCTTCCCACTGCGTCCGCACTCCCCCTCGCTGACAACCCCACTGCATTTGGTTGAGACTCGATTCATTGTGCTCACATCTCTGTCGAATTTGCCGTCACATCTACGTTGCTCACTGTTCTGCACAATTCCATCGAACCAACGTGCCCCATGCCACATCACATGATTTCCTTCCGACTTGGTTCCGTCAATAATTATCGACCCCCTTGCCTACATCCACCATCGTCATACCACTGCGATTCCAAATTACCGCTGTTCCCAAACACCGCGTCACTCAAACGAATAATTTCCACCATTTCTTGTCGTCTTATCCACTCCTCGTCCATCGTGTTTTGTCTTTCATCCCTTCCCAACCGGTGCAATCGTCTGACATTATCTCTATCGAAACACCTTTCAAACATTTCGTTGACCATTAACCCCAACATATCATTCAACCGACACGCTCTCGACTTTCACCCTTGTACCCCACGATACATTTATTAAATCATATATAAAGTTGTTAATTAAAGTTGTGAAATATATATATATATATATATATATATATATATATATATATATATATATATATATATATATATATATATTGTTAATTAAAATTGTGAAAAGAAAATATTATTATTATTATTATTATTTTAAAAAATAAAATTATTATTATTTAAAAAAATAATAATAATAAAAATAATTTTTTTTAGGATTAAATTAAGTAAAGAGTAACCTGGATAAATATACTCCACCTCATACACGCTCTATGGTTGCATCAATGTCGATGGCTGATTTCAACAAAAAAATGATTTATCTTGAGAGTAAGATCAATAATAATTCTGATGACTTCACCAAAAGATTAGTCGATCTCGAGAATAAGGTTACGGGACATTCCGATGACATCAAAAAGCTTCAAGACACGACAAATCGGATAGAAAGACAAATTGTGCAAAACCATAGCGAGTCCATAGACAATCATAATAAAGCAATGTTGATGCTAATTGCTATTTGCGACAAGATAAATCTGACGCAAGAACAAATATTCCAGAATATTGGACATAATCAACAGAACAATTCAGCAGATTCAGGGAATTCAGTAGATCATCATGAAAAACCTGAGTCTCCCAAAACATCATCCCCGCACCATCACGAAGATAGTAATGCAAATTTTCAAAATAAGCAGCTCTGGAATGCATTCGCTAATCAATACCCCTTTTTCGCTCCACCGTGAGCAGCATATCAATGAAGAGCAAAAATTGAGCTACGTGGCTTAATAAAGCCGAAGAATATTTCGAGATTTACGACATTGACAGTGAAGACAAAAAAGTTAAGCATGCTTCCATGAAAATGGAAGGAGAAGCATATAATTGGTATATGTGGTGGAAAAAGACGACACTTGCTATTAGTTGGAGAAAATTTAAGGATGCGTTCTTTAAAAGGTTCCAAGGTATAAAGGAAGAAGAGTTCTTTTCAACATTCATCAAATTGCGCCAAAAAGGAGATGTGGATGAGTACACTTGAGAATGGGAGACCTTAGCGACACGAGTACCTGGATTGTCAAAATCTCATCTAGTCCAATCTTTCATTTAGGGACTTAAAACCCATATAAAAGTAGAGCTCGAGCTTCACAATATTATGACGATAGAACTAGCAAGACAGAAAGCAAAAGCTGTTGAAAAGAAATTCGAAAAGTTATTTTGGTCAAAGCCGGAAAGAGTATATTCAAGACGAAGATTTCCTCAATCTGAAAATATAGATAACACAAAATATGTCCCACCCCATCTTCGTGAAGGAGAAAAATCTAATGTGGAAATACAAAGGATGAGAGAGGGCAAGTGCAAACATTGCGGCGAAAAGTGGGACCCTAAGCATAGGTGCGCTAAAGGAAAAGAGACAAAGAATCTGTATAACTGTGAAGCAACTAATGACTCTAACAATGATGAATCAGATGTAGAAGGAATTGAAGACACCCCAGAGTTCTCTCCAGAAATAGATGACGAAAGCATTTTGCAGGTGTCATTATCAGCTATGACATGTATATCACAACCTCGGACACTAAAACTAAAAGGAAATCTTAAGAAGAACAACGTAATGGTTCTCATCGATACCAACAACACCCACAATTTTTTAGATTCAACCATGGCCAAAAGACTCTAACATCTTTACGTTTCCCATGCCTAATATGAAGGTAATGGTGGTTGATGGTAAGAAGATTGAGAAGGTAGGGAAATGCTATAAGGTCAAATTGCATATTCAAGACTTTAATCTAGAATCTCCATTCTACATCGTACCATTAGGAGGAGTAGATGTGGTCTTAGGAATTCAATGGCTACAAAACTTAGGTACTTATTTTGCCACCCATCAAAAGCAGTTTATAACCTTTAAGTGGGAAGGGCAGAAGCACAAGTTATATGGATTCTAAGCACCAAAAAATTAAATCGTGTCGTCATCCTAGACGATGAAGATGATTCGAAAAGGAGCGCCAATCTATATAGTACAATGTCATTAGTTAGAAATGTTATCTGCAAAAATGGTCAGTGAAGGGTCACCAATAGTACAAGGGCTAATTCAGAAGCACAAAAAAGTATTCCAAGACCTGCCCCTGAAAATGCCTCCTAATAGGGAAATTGAACATACAATAGAAGTCAAAGTAGGATTAGACCCTGTCAACATCAAGCCATATCGCTATCCGCATCACCAAAGGATTGAAATTGAGAAGATAATCCAAGATCTTTTAAAATGTGGGGTCATCTCAAAAAGCAAGAGCCCACCTCTTGGGAAACCAAAGCATTTCGTCAACAACATCCATCGTTACGTATGCTTTGAGGACAAAGCATCTTTTGAGAGAGAGGTAATGTTATTTACAACTTATTAATTATTATTAAATGTAATTGTCTTAGGTTGTCTTAGGTTTTGTTAAGCTAAGCGCATGATCAAAGATCATGCCCCTTCACCAAGAGACACCATAAGGCTGTATTTAAAGCCTTGGTCTCTCCCAATTGTAATCATCTCATCTTATTATCAATATCATATATACATATTTCTGTTTATCTGAGTTTTTGCACTCCATATAACTATGTTGCAGGAAACGTGGGTCTAGGCTCCGTTTCAACCCATAAACGAAATGGAAATGCATTTCGTCGTACCGTACGGCTTGGAAACACGTTTCCGTCCGTACTGGGCCATTTCTCGTTGGGGAAACGTGCAACACATTTCCAAGTCATACGACTGCGTTTCCATCGCTTTAACTTAATTTTTTTTGTTTTTTGTTTTGGTTTGCGTGTGTTTTATTATTCCTTTAATTGTGGAAAGTGTCTTTTGGATGCTTCTAGATGGCTATCTCAACTTATAAAAAGAGTCTCACCAATCATCTTCTTCAGCTACACCATCCACTGCTGAGCATGCTTCTGCTGCTATTTTTGATGAGGATTTTGATAATGAGTATTAGTCTTTTGACTTTATAGTACTTGCAACCTCATATATATAATAAAGGTTGATTTTGAGATTTTGATATATAGTAAAGGCTTGTTTTGGATATTCTGATATTGCTATTTTGGTTATGTGTCTGTTATCATTCATGAGTAAATGTGATGTAAATTTAGAGGCTTATAGTTTATGCTTTGAATGTAATAAATTATAATTTATCATGTATGTTTTATGATTTCACATAACATTTCTTAAATGTCCTAAATTCTAATATATATATATATATATCGCGTTTCGTACCCGTACCCGTTTCAAAAACTCATTTCCATTTCCCTGTTTCGTGCAACTTAGGTTTATAACAAAAACCATAGCAAGTTGTTGATGTCTAGAATATAAAAGATGTAACCATTGTTAACTATGAACCTAACTAGGTCTACATATTTTTGATGCTTCCATTGTAATGATGACATAATTTTGACTTAATGCTCTTGTACATACATATTCGTGTTTGGTTGTACTACTTGTTGAAGATTTGCAGGTACATAGTCTTCAAGATGATGAAGATACTTACCTCGCATTTGATGATGATGTTGAGCATGATGGAAAGAGGGAGCTCGGAGAACCTCAATGGCATTAAAGTTTACATTAAAATTCGATAGATGACCTTCTTGCCATGTGAAGGAATGATGAAGTTTTGCAAGGTCTAAATTCTCCATTAAATTGTTGATGCAAAAGGAAGAACCCGTGCGAAGAATCAGATAGTTGATGGACTTGTCCCCTAGTTACTTAGTGAATATCTCCCCAGTTGAGAGGGAGCTTGAAGAGAAGTGAATGACTTGATGAAAAGGCCATGAGGATGTTTGAGATCGAAGAATAGCTGAAGCACTGCTAATGGTTATTCGTGATTGATAAAGTTGTGAACAAGACTTGGATGCAGTGTGAGGCTGAGTTGGGTGCTACCGAAGAAGTTAAAGAAGAAAGCTTCCAACAAGATGTATTTTGGATAATTTAATGATGATCTAAGCAACATTGGAATGATTAAGGACCCTGAAGGTTTGTGTTAAATATGTATATATAGTGAAATTTTATTACTAATTGGGGTTGTGTTTGTGCCAATCTCTCCATAATATGTTGAATGTTCAAAGCATGCTTGGATTGGTGGATATATCCAGTTTAGTTGATAAGGAGAGATGAAGCATCTTGGGGCGAAAAGATGCTTGGGAGGACATCTGGCCGACCTGTGATGATGTCTAGATCCCGAAGTAGGGAGGGTGGCGTTGGTCTTGGAGTTATGACCTTGGATACACACCTAGATCCCTGGGTTTGTGTTAGAGTGGAAGCCTGATGGTACTTAGAATGGATGAAGTTTGGAACACACCTTAGTCCCAGCCGGATTAGATACCCTGTTCAAGTTTCTTATCTGTAGCACTACATGTGCTGTGACTCTTTGTAGAGTATATCATTTTGAGATCTTTCATGTACCTCTGTATATACGTAATTATGAATACCTCCCTAGTTAAGAGGGAGTGTTGAATGTAACTAGTGTCGGTCTTCATAATTGTATTTGAGTCATAATGTAATGTATTTTTCAAAAAGAAAGAAAAATAAATTTTATTTTTAAAATAAATTGACTTATTAAAGCTTGGTTTTCATGCTTGGGTCAATGGTCAATAGGTCAAAGCACCCATTGTGTGCTCTAGGATCTTTGTATTGAGTCAAAGTCAATATCATTGTGTAAAAGACCGTTCATGGGATCTTTAAGTCAAAGAAGTAAACATTCTTTTTGTCAAAAAGACTCCTCCACCAAGTCATCTATCTTCCTCTCCTACATGTCAGCCTACTCTAATCCTTCAAGTCAACCTCAAACAGTTGATAAGTCGACCTCAAGTGGAGCCTAAAAAAACTATTAATAGCCTATCATTCCACCTATTGAGAAGGAAGAAAAGATGATATTCGATCTGCAACTGGAGGTAATAATGAAGTGCAAAATACTAAGAGAAGAGTCTATCATATGCCGAGAAGGAAGAGAAGTTAAGCATAAGTCTGAAATAAGTGATCCTTAGCCACACGTGCAAGTTTTTTTAATGAACTACAGGGCTGAAAAAGTGAAGGAGTAAAAACCCTAGTTTGTAGTTTATGGAAGGCTAGCTTGGTGGAGTAAGGAAAGTCATTTGTCTTCATCTTGGGTTCTAGTTGTCTCAATTTTGATTTACTAGTGGAAGAGTTTGACTAGTTTTTCCCCTTCATAGGGGTTTTACCCTGGCTGAGTGCCTACATCTTGTGTTCTTTATTGTTTGACATTTTTCTTGATGATAAGAACCTAATAAATATCAAAGAAGAATTAATAAACATCACAAACAAATGTCAAAGGAAGAGAAATCAAATTAAACATATGTCCTAACTAAGCTACCCTAGATTTGTCAACAATATTGTGATGCCTTCCTATTCCATTCTTAATTAGAGATCTTCAAGTTGAGACTAAATTAATAAAATTTCATTCTTTGGAGGTACATATGAGATCTTTGCCTATTTCTTGAGGCATTTCTTGATTGCTTTTAATTCATGTTTCAAAAAAAGGTGGGTGATCCTATAACTAACTTCCCCCATTCCTCCAAAATAATATCCATAAACAGAAGAGGCCCAAAATCTTGGGAGTGGTGGAACTTAAGAAAAATTGGCTTATGATTAGAGTCAACCATTGGAATGATCCTGGAGGTTACGTTATAGTTGCATAACATAAGGTTGCTTAGAATGAGGAAATGATCTAGTCCAGTAGCACTATGACTGGGTCCAGTTTTTCTATTCGACGAAGTATATTTTCCTTTCACAGGTTTGAAATCTACTGTATCCCAATACATCATGAGATCCTTCATATTTTCTTTGTAAGGGTCCTTGACTATGCCAATCACTGAGTTTTCCTTTACTATTCAATACCACATTGAAGTACCTTGCCACAATGATGTTCTTAGTTACTTCAGAGTTTTTTTTAAAGCCTACAGATAATACCAATAATATTTTTTTTTACTTATAAAAAACAAACATATACCTTAAAAATATGATATCCGATACTTTATCTTTGACGCACAAGCCACCTTAGGGCCCAATTTTGCGTTTGATGAGAAGATTCCAAAGAGTATAGAGACCTCTTGATGCCGCTCTTGAACTTATTGCATTACCTTCACACCTTTTCCATTGTGTTTTGTGGAGATTAAGCATTTCCATTGCCTCTAGCATGGTTGACTTGAGGCGGATAACTAGCTTTTAAGATTTTATTAAGTCTCTCACGGTTTCCTCTTTAAATTGGCTACCCATGTCTCTGATATTCCAAGAGACGATATTAATTATTTAACATTAGGGCGTTTATGGGGACTGGAGGAGCAATGGATCTTGGATTTTCAATACTTTGAGATCCAACCCCCAACAATTTTTCTATGGTTGTTTAGATACCCAAAACTTTCTCCTTTGCTGCTTCTTCCTTTTTTATATTTGCCCGCTTTTTACTTGCTTTTTTGGGTTGCCTCTCATCTACCTCCTCCTTTATCCTCCATTTTTCTATTGAGCTTTCTTCCTTGTTAAGAAGTTGGATGAAAGTTTGAGGTTTGTTTGAGATAGGATCAATATCTTCTTGTTGATTTGAAAAAGAGGTCTTTGTAGGTTGATGAAGAAAGGTTAGTTTGAGAATATAAAAATGTGGGTGTTTTGGGTGGAAAAAGAGATGAGGGTGCCTTGATTGAGGGGGTAACTACTACCACAAACAATATCAATTCTTCTTGAGAAAGGATGTCAAACCTATTTGCTGATGATAACATTTTGTCTTTTTGAGGGTTGCATCTTGGAGATAAAACAAAACTTCCTTGGATTAGCACTGTGGGGGTGGGGTTTGGCATTGCCAAAACAACTTGATTGTTGATTGTGACTTGTTTTGGGTTAGCAGGTGCCATTTAGGCTGAATATGAAGGAGCTAAGTACGATGAATTTGAGTCCATATGTTGCTTTGAACTCATTTTTAACCACTTTTCACTATTCTTGTGAAAATTTCTGAATCTTGATTACAAAAATCCTACTGCAGAAATCTGGTTTACTTCTCCTACTTGTGTATTTAACTTAACAAGTTATTTTCAGAAATATTCATGAAAACATTGAAGTAAACACACTGCAACCTACACAATTATACAAATCAGGAATTGAAGAATAAGCACATTCAGACAAAGGACACACAAGATTTTTTGGACAAATGTCCCCGGAAAAACACAATGCAGGAAAACCAATGCAACAACTCTTGAGGGTTTTTATTATTATGCATATTTCTGAATACAAGCGTGGGTGCCATAAACGCCTCACCCAATAGAGTATTTCCTTGGCAGAATTATCTCTTTCAAGAGACAGATATTATGGCTGATCCAGCGTCAGAATGACGAACCCCACAGGTGCCTACACAGTCCTCAGCAAGCTCTAAGCTGGAACTGCATCACCCTTCCTAGTGGCTACGTCATCCTTCTTCGATTTGCTGAAATTGAGCCTGATCTATCCCATAGAAACCCCACTGCTGCAGCCTCTAGCTCTGTGTCACCCCTCTGGGCCTGCGTCAACTTTGTGTGAGCCCAGCTGGGCCTGCGTCACCTTCTCAAGGGCTGCGCTGTATCTCCTGGGTAGATCTATCTCTCTGCAACTGTATTCTTTGCCTTGGATTCGAAATCTCGCTGCCGAACTGCCCCTCACTGCACTGCAAGCTCACTCCGAAATTCTCAGCAAACTGTGCCCCATAATTTCGACTTAGCTCAAGTGCTGCTCCTCTGCGTATGTTCTCCAATTAACCCCAAGCCTTCCTTTAATAATTTTATAGTTGACGAATCAACGACCATGATTTAATCTCTAATCGACGACTAAGATTAGAAAAGACTTGATCCTCGTCACTTAGAACATTCTCACCCACATGTTTAAATTAATTCACTTTAACTATTTAATTTCCCTAAGTTAGACTTATGGTCTCCATTAAAATAATTAATTATTTGAATAACTTAAGCTCCAGGTGGAATTTCTCCAAACGATTTCTGGGTCTTGGAGTTCTCATGTGTTCTAGCCCCTCCACAAAGTTTCATAGCTAGAGCACATCTGATGCTACCCAAAAATCAACACTCCCTCTTAGCGAGGAATGTGCTCTAGCAACACTTCAACTTGAAGCATCACCCTGATCCATGACATTGGTCCTCTGTGCTGTTGATGCTTGGCCTATAGCCCTTCATCCATTGCGTTGCTGCCTTTTGCATTACTGCACATGTCACTGCTACTAACACTGCCTCATCTGTACTGCAGCTCCCTCTCAAATGCTGCATCATGATGCCTATAGCACTGCCACTGCTAACCGCTGCACTGCAACTCAGTTGTTGAGAAGTAAGAAACTGAAACATCCCAAAGACTTGACATACAAGTCAGTCTAAGTGCACCTCGATACTGAAGCACCCTCTGTTGCTAATCTGCACTAACCCTCTAGAGCTCCGCGCTGCTACTACTTTGCAGTGCGTGAGCACTGCCTCTGCGCTGTTGAAATCCATCAACCTCTGCGCTATTTCCTTTGATCTGTACTGTTCAAGACTTCAGCGTCCTAGCTTTGGACTTTTTGAATGAAGAAAATGAGAGAAAGGACCTAGACCATAAATAGAGGTAGAAGTAGATTTTCAAGAAAAGAGCCGACCAATGTCTATAATATCATATTATATAAATTATTTACTTTCTTAATATTTTAAAATAATTATATTCCTGATTCAAAATTTTTTTAATATTTAATTTAAGGTTAAAAACCTATGATATTAAGGTAATTCTTATACCTTAATACCTTAATATCATAGGTTTTTAACCTTAAATTAAATATTAAATTTTTTTTGAATTAGGAATATAATTATTTTAAAATATTAAGAAAGTAAATAATTTATATAATATGATATTATAGACATTGGTCGGCTCTTTTCTTGAAAATCTACTTCTACCTCTATTTATGGTCTAGGTCCTTTCTCTAATTTTCTTCATTCAAAAAGTCCTGATGATGGATCCTCGTTGGGATTCGAAACATCGACACTCGTTCTCTAGCAATGTGGATAATCGAGAAAACTTTTTAATAAATGAGCACCACATGAGTTTAGAAACCAAAGTCCTAGCTCTGCTAATGCTTCTCCATTATCCTCCACATCAACTGAATCCAGTCATCCCGCTACTGTCATTAAGGGCTCCCGTAGCTCGTATGTGATCCAAGAGTTTGGGCACCTCAAGGATCTTGCTCCTCACACTGCAGTTCGAAAGAACTACATATCAATGTCGCCCCACCTCTTCTCTCGAGGCACATGAGTACTCATGGCAAAATTGTCATCATCTCCATCATCGTCCTTACCTGTGACAAACTTTGAATCAGATTTGTCTTCACCCTTCTTCTTCTGAGGGCATTGTGTGGCGAAATGTCCTAGTTCACCACACCTTAAGCACTTGACCTTTGTAAGGTCTCTCTTCTTCTTCCTCTACTGCCCATGTTGTCCCTTAGATGCGAGAGCCACATCTTCCTCCTCCTCCTTCTTGATCTTGATCCCTCCGCTGCTTATGCCCGCCTTGGTCATCCTCCTGATTTCTTCTTGTTGAAGAGCTGCCCACAATTTTCCCAACTCGGAAGTGCTGCTCTGCCCAAAATGCCTTGGACAAAGTTCTCCCACTCATTGGTAACTGCATTCAAAGCAGTGCTCACCATAAGACCTTCATCAGGTGTGGCCCTTAGGTCAACCAGCTAATCACGGATCGCCTTCAATGTAATGAGGAAGGGGTCGATCTCTTCTCCCTTCAGCATCTGAAACAACCGAAGCTGATTTTCCAGAAGCATTCTCCTCTGGACATAAGTTCCCTAATACAATGTGGTAAAAAATGTCCACATCTCATGTGCTGTATTATTCTCAGCAATGTGTGGGACAACATGATCCTTGACCTCGTCCAAGATTAAGCACTTTGCCTTCGCTTGAGCTTCCTCATACTTCTTCGATTGATCAACGTCAATAGGAACAACAACTACGCTCTCGGTGAGATGCTTGATGCGATACTCATCCAGGACAGATAAGATCCTGACCTTCCAGATGACAAAGTTGGAACCACTCTCCAACCTGTCTTGATCCCTCAGTTCATGTGCAGCCATCTCTGCTCAACTGAATATGTCGAGCTGATTCGCTTCTCCCTCTTTTGCTGCTTCCCCAATGAAACTCAGATCTGGGTTTCTTGGCGCTAGAAACCCTCGAAGGAATCACGCTCCCTCTGAAAACCGATTTCTCTCCAGGAAATCCTTCGCCAATTGATGTTGAATCAGCCCTCTCCGATCACTCTTTGCTGCTGATCAGCACTGGATCTAGAATTCTTGGCGAGAATTCTTCTGAGGAACTGCTTCCCCTTTCTTTGTCACACCCTGCTAGACAATGTTATTCTCCTACAGAAACATTGCCCCACCAGCAACTACTGAAGAAACATGATCTGCACTTCCAGCGATGGCAACCGAAGCTCAAATTTTTTTGCGCTACCCCAACAACTAGTGTGCTGCCTCTGTGTAGCTACAACGTCACTCTTCTTGGGTCTGTGTCCCTCTATGTAAGCCTTGCTGGCTCTGCGTGAGCTCCACAGGTGACTGCGTCACCTTTCTTCCCCTCTCTCTGGATCTGCACTGTCACTCGGGATAGCTACCTTCCTGTAGAAAAAAATTTCTTCGGTCTTCTATTGATGGCTTCAACTCTTCCTGATCTGCAAACGATCTGATACCATGTGAAAATTTCTGAATCTTAATTACATAAATCCTACTGCAGAAATCTGGTTTACTTCTCTTACTTGTGTATTTAACTTAACAAGTTATTTTCAGAAATATTCATGAAAACATTGAAGTAAACACACTACAACCTACAGAATTATACAAATCAGGAGTTGAAGAATAAGCACATTCAGACAAATGACACACAAGATTTTTCGGACAATTGTCCCCAGAAAAACATAATTCGGGAAAACCGGTGCAACAACTCTCGAGGGTTTTTATTATTATGTAGATTTCTGAATACAAACTAGGGTGCCATAAACGGCTCACCCAACAGAGAATTTCCTTGGCAGAAGTAGCTCTGTTCGGAGCCAGATATTATGGTTGATCCAACGTCAGAATGACGAACCCCACAGGTGCCTACATAGTCCCCAACAAGCTCTGTGCTGGAATTGCATCACCCTTCCTAGTGGTTGCGTCACCCTTCTTCGATCTACTGAAACTAAGCCCGATTTGTCCCACATAAACCCCAACGCTGCAGCCTTTGGCTCTGGGTCACCTCCTCCTGGACTGCGTCACCCCTCTGGGCTTGCATCAACTCTACGTGAGCCCAGCTGGGCTTGCATCACCCTCTCAAGGGTTGTGTTGTCTCTTCTGGGTAGATCTGCCTCTCTGCAACTGTATTCTCGGCCTTAGATCTGAAATCCCGCTGTCGAACTACCCCTCACTGCACAACAAGCTCACTCTGAAATTCTCAGCAAACCACGCCCTAGAATTTCCACTTAGCTCAAGTGTTGCTCCTTTGTGTTTGTTCTCCAACTGACCCCAAGCCTTCCTTTAATACTTTTCCAGTTGACGAATCAACGATCGTGATCTAATCTCTAATCGACGGCTAAGATTAGAAAATACTCGATCCTCGTCACTTAGAACATTCTCACCCACATGTTTAAATTAGTTCACTTTAATTATTTAATTTCCCTAATTTAGACTTAGGGTCTCCATTAAAATAATTAATTATTTGAATAACTTAAGCTCCGCATGGAATTTCTCCAAACGATTTCTGGGTCTTGGAGATCTCATGTGTTCTAGCCCCTCCACAAAGTTTCGGAGTTAGAGCACATCCGATGCTACCCAAAAATCAACATTCCTTACTATGAACTACTTGAGTTTGAGGGCTATCTATCATGTAGTCCTTTGCAATGTGTTCAAACTCATGATGGTTTTTGCATTTGGAGGGTAGTTGTTCATAATCCAGTTTTTGGTCATGTTTCGAGTTATCTAAGGTAAGAAATCTCACTTTTGATAATCCTTTCTCTAGATCAATCTCAACGCAAATCCCAACATAAGTGACATCCCATCCTTGGGTTCATATTTTTCCATGTAACTCCCCAAGGCATTACCAATATTCCTAAGTGAATCTTCATTCCAATAGTGAACAGGCAAGCGTGGCATACAAACCCACACTAGAACAATACAAGAGGCATCTAGCTCTGGATTGAAGTCAAGAGTCCATCTATTCAGAAGTACATTTCTCTGTTGCCGAAGAAATAGGAGCCATAGTTTAGGTCCTTGCCCTCCTTTACTTCAAACATAAAAGTAGAAGACCCTCTACCGCAAAAGTAATGGGTGAGCACTTAAATAAATAAAGATCATAAAAAATTGATAAAATGAGTTTCATATTAATTCAGGCTTGGGCTTGTTCAAACCAAATACATGACATTGTGTCTCATTATATAGTGATGGGATCAATTGACTTGATAGACATAACAACCTGGAGGATAAAGACTCTGACTCAGCTACAAATCACTTACATAGGAAAGCAACAACTTCTAGAACAACACTTCAGAACTCACACAAATCTAGAATTTATCAATCTTCACATACCAAGATTTGAATGCCTATTTGAGTCCATATAGTGCTTTCTTTAACCTGCAAACAAGATGTTCCTCTCCCCGTTTTACAAAACCTTCTGGCTGAACAAGATATACTTCTTCCTTTAATTCTCCATTCAGAAATGTTGGCTTGACATCTATCTGATTTAACTTCCAATTATGCTTGGTTGCCAATGCAATCATCATTCCAATGGTGTTCACTTTAGCTACGGGTGCAAAAGTTTCTTCATAATCTATCCCTTCTATGGCAAAACCTTTATGAAGGGAAAACATAGTCAAACTCTTCCACTTATAGATTTGGATCAGATTGAGATGAACCAAGACCTTTTTGACAATTACATAGACTTTCTTGCACCCACCAAATCAACCTCTATGAAGACATTAACTTCTGACATATTTCTTTGCAAGTCAATTGAATCAACTTCTAAACAAGGATAAATCTAGAGTTTTGGTTCTTTCTGTAATTCTTTAACTTCAGTCCCGCAATTGGACTGCACCCTCTACTCTGCAACAGGTTTGTTCCTTTGACTCAATAATGTTTCGGTTTTGTGTCAAATAGTTAAATAGTTTGCTCTAGCAATACACTTCACTCCGAAGTACTGCTCTGATCTCTAGTATTGGTCTATGCGCTGATGCTTGACCTGTTGCCCTACATCACTGCGCTGCTGCTGCTCTATGTACTGCTGCTTATGACTCTGCCACTGTCACTGCTACATTTGTACTGCAACTCCCTCTCAAATTGCTGCATCATGCTGACAACTGCTGCATTGAAACTAAGTTGCTTAGAGTAAGCAACTGAAGGACCCCTGCCCAATGACAGACAAGTCAGTCGGGCTGCATCTCGTCACTGAAGCTCCATAGGCTGCTGCTCTGCATTGCCCTCTTGAAGCCATTGCACTACTGCAACTTTGCATTGCGTAAGCATGCCTCCTCTGCACTGTTGCCTCTACGCTGCTGCAACATCTGCATTGCGCTGCTTCCTCTTCAGCGTCTCAGCCTCTGCCTTTGCTTCATCCGTGATCTCTGCACCCACTGCTCCTATCATTCCTTGCTACTGTCTTAAGGCTCTTGTATCACAGATGTGATCCAAGAGTTGGGCTACTCAAGAATCCCGCCCTCACTCTGTAGCTGCTCTACAGATCAATATCGCTCCACCTCCATGGTTCATGAGTGCTCATGGCTACGTCATCGTCTGAGCCATCGTCTACTACAACAACCTTGGAACTAGAAGCTTCCTTTTCCTTCTTCCTTTGAGGACAATTGTTAGCGAAGTGTCCATGTTCGCCACATTGGAAACATTTGATATTTGATAGATCACGCTTTTGTTTCCCTTGCTGCTTCTTTGATGCCAGGGCTGCATCTTCCTCTTCCTCCTTCTTCACCTTGCCTGCTCCGGTGCTGGTCTGCTTCTTGGTCATTCGGCAGATCTCCTCTTGTCGGAGGATAGCCCACATATCGTCCTAGTTAGGAAGGTCCACTCTGCCCAAAATGCTTGGACAAATGTTTCCCAGTCCTCTGTGACTGCATTTAGAGCAGCCCTCACCATGACATCATCCTCCACCTTGACCCCCATGCCAGTCAGCTGATCCCGGATCGACTGCAGTTCTGAATAGGAAAGGATCGATTTCCTCCCCCTTGGTCATCATAAATATCCTCAGCTGGTTCTCCAGAAGCATCTTCCTCTGGACGAACTTCCCCTGATACAATGTGGTTAAAGCTTTCCACATCTCATGAGCCGTCTTCTTCTCAGCTATGTGTGGTACCACATGATCTTTAACCCCGTCCATGATGAAGCGCTTGGCATGTGCTGCTGCTTCATTAAGTTTCGCCAGGAGAGTCACATCGGTTGGTGTAGCCAGACGCTCTCTACATCCTCCCGTAAATCGTATGCCTCCAGGACTGTGAGGATTCTAGCCTTCCAGATAGCAAAGTTGTACAAGCCGTCCAACCTATCCTGATCACGCAAGATGTGTGGCACCATCTGCTTAGAAATTTGTAGGAACAGATCTTCCTTTCCCCGCTCCTGCTTCTAGATCTCAGATCTAGGGTCCTTGGCGAAAAAGGCACCCTTTGCTCCCTTTGACAACTGATTTCCTTCTTGGAAATCTGCCAAACACAACGAATCACCTCTCTTCGATCACCCTACGATCGATCCTCAGATTTCTTTTGGCAATGAAATTTGCTGAGCAGCTGTTCTTCTCCCGCTCTTTGTCAACTTTGCTCACGTATAATTCTGCATCGACAGAATCTTCACCACACCAACAACTGCTGAAGATCTGCAGCTCGCTTCCGGTCCACAACAGTCTGCAAAACAATAAATTTCTGGACCGCGTCACCTTGGCTAGCCTCTGCGCAACGCAAGCTGCTCCTGCGTCCGTTTGGAAGGAACTGCGCTGTCTCTGTGTCACCCAGCGGGGATTGTGTTAGCCCCTGCGTGGCTCTTTTTGCCTCTGCATCCTTCTGGTGCTGCGCTGCCCTCTCGAATTTCTTTGCTGCTTTCTGCAACACAAATTTCTTCAACTGTCTTACTGGAGATCCGGCTTGATCTGCAATCACTTTGATACCATGTGAGAATTTATTAAACTTAAGAAACCCTACTGTTAAATCTTGATTTACTTCTCCTACTTACATAAGTTATTAATCTGAATATTCAACATTAACATCAGTAAATACAGTTAACAACCTACACATACAGATCAAATACTGAATAACATGCTCATAGAGAAAGTGACACACAAGGATTTTCTGGACAAATTTCCCCAGAAAAACCCATTGCGGGAAATCTGGTGTTGCTAGCTTCTGGAGGGTTTTTATTATTATGCAGATTCTAAATACAACAATCCTGGGCACCAAAATTGGTTAACCGGATAGAGAAATATAAATGGCAGCAATACCTCTATCCCAGAGACAAAAAAATATGACTGATTCACACCCTCAAACAGGATTTACAGAACTTAGCCCCTTTCCGGCCTTTGGAAACCCCAACGCCGCTCTGAAGCCCTCTGCGTCAACCTGACTGGCTTGCATCAGCCTCTGCGCTGCGATGCTACCCCAACACCCCAAAATCTTTACACTCCCAAGCATCTTGTCGCTCAAAGATGCTTTATCTCTCCTTATCAACTAAATCAAATATATCTGCCAATCCAAGTGTGCTTCAAAACTTTCAACCTTCTTATGGAAAGATCTGTACAAACACAACCCTAATTAGTAATAAACTTTCATTATATATACATGTTTAGCACAAACCTTCAGGGTCCTCAATCATTCTGATGCTACTAAGATTATCATCAAATTATCCAAACACATCTCATCAGAAGCTTTCTTCTTTATCTTCTATAGCAGCATCAAACTCAACCTTAACACTTCTTCCATAACCATAGTTTTAAAAACCAGAACCGGTGACCGGACCAGGCCACCTAATAAACCGGGTTTCAAAACGGAACTGGTCAAACCGAGATTGGTCAGATCTCAATGAACCAATTTAAAATAAACATGAAATAATTATTTTTTAATGAAAAAATATCTAATTTTAAGATTTAAAAATTAAAACCACGTTTCCAAACCAATAGAGTCAAAATATGCAAAGCTTGCTCATCTATATACCATGTAAAAGTGAATATATCAAAATGGCACTGCATGCAATACATATCATTGACAAAATACATAAGCAATGAGGCTCTTAATGGCCTAAAAAGTCCAAAAACAATGCTACAAGCTATGGGGCCATTGGCCCACAGTCTACTAGAAGTCTACATATATGATATTAGTGATCAACATTATCACTTGAAAGTTGAAACTTCTCATCATGATCAAACTCGGTTGAGTCTCGACTCCCAAACTTTGCAGCTGCTTGAGTCACAAACTTCTTTGTTGGTTTAGTGACTTGAATCTTAGACTTCTGAAGGTATTCTACCCTAATATGCCTTACTACTTCATTTGGTGCTCCACATGGCTTCCTATCCTAGCCAAGTGTGGCTTGAACTAGTTAATACCCCTTCCTTCAATAGATTTTTGGCAATATTTGCAGATCATTTTGCCATCAATCATATCACAATGAGCCCATGCAGTATCCTTGGCTTTTGGAGGCATGGTGGCTAGTACTTAGCTCAAACTCTATGTTGTTCCACTACTCCAACAAAAAATCAACACTCTCCAAGCTCCCAATGAAACTCACAAAAACTCCAAATGTGATGTGTGAGGAAAATGAGGGGGTGACCTCCTTTTATTGGCTTGGAGAGGATGTTTTTGGAGGGAAACAACCCTTCGTTTCCCTCCAAACCACCTAAGAAGCCTCTAAAAATTGGCCTAGTCAGTTTGCGACGACTGTGGAAGTGAATCGATCGGTTTATGTGGAAAAAAGGCGAAATCGATTCTTAAACCGGGTTTTTTGCCCGGTTCGACCCGATTGCCTAATGAACAACTGTTTGATCGGTTTTCGGTTCATGCCGATTGTTTTTCAAAACTATGTCCAGAACATCCAAGTCTTGTTTACATCTTTGCCGCTCATGAATATATGTAATGCTTAAGCCACGATCTTTTATTCTTTCTTCAAGGTCTTAGTTGTCACATTATGCCCTCCCTCTCAACTAGTGAGATATACACTTTCTTTTATCTAAGATCCCTCTCAATCTTAGGGAGATCAACAACTTCATAACATTGGAGAAACTTCAACCTCTCAAAACTTCAAGAACATCATCATTCCCTTTATTCATCATGCTTATCATTATTATCAAGTCATCTTCAATTATGAACATCTTCAACATCTTGAAGATTATGCACCTGCAAATCTTCAACAAGTACAACCAAGTACAAATATACAGAGGCAGGAAGTCAACCATATTAAAATCATGTCATTACAATGGAAGCATCAAAATAATCAAGCTTTAGACATCAAATACCTAAACCTAGTTAGGTTCATAGTCAACAAGGGTTACATCTTTTATACTCTGGACTTTATACAAGGGTTACAAGGGTTACTTGATAGCTTTTGCATCAAGCTTTCTCCTATCTTCCTTCGAAACATGAGAAAAAGCTTTGCTTCCTAATATTCTTAATGGCTTACTACTGGTTTATAACCATAAAGGGCTTCAAATGGAGTCCTATGATTTAAAATTTTTGTTGGAATTCTATTTTTTGAATAAACAACAATACTAATAGCTTCAACCCAAAAGGTATTAGTAATATTTTTACTTTTCATCATGCTCCTTGCACATTCCCCCAAGGTTTTGTTCTTCCTTTCAACTACTCCATTCTGCTGTGGAGTATGTGTGAAAATTTCTGAATGTCACTGATGCAGAAATCTACTGTTAGATCTGGTTATGATTCTCCTACTTAATTAAGTTATTAAGCTGAAAATTCAGATTAATATCAAAGCAAACACATAACAGAGTTTCACCGATTCAGATCTAGAAAAAATACATGCACATATAGACAAAGTGACACAGGGATTTTCTG
Source organism: Pinus albicaulis (assembly GCA_034641835.2). NCBI lineage: Eukaryota > Viridiplantae > Streptophyta > Pinopsida > Pinales > Pinaceae > Pinus > Pinus albicaulis. The sequence continues at coordinate 638,233,248 of CM076581.1, read as the reverse complement.
GACAATAGTCCCTTGAAAAACCCAATGTGGGAAAACCGGTCTTCTAGTTGTTGGAGGGTTTTATTATTAAGGGTTTTTTGAATACATCAAATCTGGGTTCCACACTGGAAAACCCAACAGAGAAAATATAGATCTGCAGCTAACCTGCTATTCTGAAGCCAAAATATTGACTGATCCACACCCTCAAACGGGATTTACAGGACTCAACCAGATCTTGGCCCTAGAAACCCCAGCGCTGCCCCTGAAGCCTCTGCGTCCCTCTGCGTCCCTTTGCGCTGGCCTGGAGAGGGCTGCGTAACCCCAGAATGGGTGATGTAGACCCTGTGCTGCCCTTGAGGGACTCTGCGTAACCCCAGAGGGTCTCCTGTTTCCCAACGCTGCCCTGGGAGAGATTGCGTAGCATCTGCGTAGCTATAGTTTCCTCTGCACTGCGCAACTGCTACCCTCTCTGCTGCTGCTGCCCTTGCTTCTCTGCGCTGCCTCTGGAAGCTGCTCTCTGCCTCTTGCTGATTCTAGGCATTGGGATCAGATCATCCCTTTTGCCTAAACTCCCCTCTCTATAGCTGAAACACTTCTGGAAATTCTTAGCAAACCATGCCCTAGAATTCCAACTTAGCTTCATTGCTTTGCCTTTGTGTGTCTTCTCCAAATGACCCCAAGCCTTTCCTTTATACTTTTCTCGTTGGGAAACCAACGACCATGATCAGATTTTGAATCAATGGCTAAGATTAAAAGAAAGCTTGATCCGTGTGACTTAAGACAATTTCATCATATGTTTAATTTAATTCACTTTAATCTTTTAATTTCCCTAAGTTGGACTTAGGGTCTTTAATTAAAAAGATTAATTAATTAAATATTTCCCAAACCAGATGAAATTTCCCAAATCCCTTTTTGGGTCTTGTAGATCAGGTGTACTCTAGTCACTCCACAAATTTTGGGAGCTAGAGCACATCCGATGCTACCCCAATACACACAATCTCAACAGTATGTGGCACAGTGTATTGTTGTACAATTCCATGTGCTTTGCAATATTTCACAAATGCACCTAATGTATATTGTCCCCCTTGATCAGATCATTGCTTGATGTATTTGCCTGTTTGCTTCTCAACCAAGTTTTTAAACTCTTCGAAACATTCAAATACATCACTCTTCTTTCTCATGAAATAAACCCAAGTATATTTTGTGCAATCATCAACAAATAATATCCTCCTCCTAAAGATCTAGTCTCCATAGGCCTGTTGGAAAATGTAACTAGTTTCGGTCTTTATAATTGTCATTTGACTCATGGCATAATGTAATTCCTATGTATCTATCAAAAGGAGAAAGAAAGTGATGTAAAGAACAAAAGAAATTTATAAGAAAACTTGGTCATAAATCATGCATGGTGAATCTTTCATTTATGATGCTCAAGTTATTTGTCATTAGGTCTCCTAGGGTTTACATGAGTAAAAGAGTCATTGTCACTTTGTAAAAGACCATTCAGGCATTTGTATCAAGAAAAGAAAATAATTTTTGTATATAAAAGAGTCTAGAGACTCCCAAGAATCAAGTGGGCCAGCCTAGCTCAAGTCGGCCTAGTGAGGGCTATTCGAGCCCTAGGAAAGGCTATATAGAGATGGAAGTTCGAGCCTGTAGAACACACATCGAGCATTCATATCATGAATTCGATCTGCAATTGATAGAAGGCATGTGAAAGTCCAAGAAGGCTAGAAGAGTTTAGTCAAGAAGGAAGAAACCCTAGAAAATGTTTGAAGGTCTGAAATTCTGATTGGACAACTCACACGTGCGAAAGGTCTAGGGTTTTTAGGCATGCTTTAGGTCTAAAGTTGTAGGAAGATGTTTTGGGTGTCTGGCTTGGTTCTTGGTGGCAATCGTGGTCTAGGGTTTGGTCTTGGAAGTCTCCTTTGAAATTGATTCTATAAGAAGAGAAGTTCTTTCTAGGTTTTCCCCTTGGCGGGGTTTGTTGAGATTTTAGGGTAGCATCGGATGTGCTCTAGCTCCCAAATTTTGTGGAGGAGCTGGAGTACATAAGATCTCCAAGACTCAGAAAGCGTTTAGAAAAATTCCATCAGGTTTAAGAGATATTCAAATAATTAATCTTTTAATTAAGGACCCTAAGTCTAACTTAGGAAAATTAAAAGATTAAAGTGAATTAATTTAAACATGTGATGAGAATGACTTAAGTGACGCGGATCAAGCAACTTCTAATCTTAGCTCTCGATTATAGATTAGATCACAACCGTTGAAGTTTCAACGAGAAAAGTATAAGAGAAGGGCTTGGGGTTAGTTGGAGGACACACATTGGTGGAGCATTGAAGCTAAGCTGAAATTCTAGGGCGTGGTTTGCTAAGAATTTCAGAAGTGTTTGTAGTGCAGCGAGGGACAGTATTGGCAAGGGGATGATCTGATCCCAGGCCAAGAGTACAACAACGACAGAGAGGCAACATACCGAGCATCGTAGAGGCAACCCAGAGCCACGAAGTTAAACAGAGGTCACGCAAAGGCAGCACAGAGGCAGTAGGAGCCACGTAGGGCTGACGCAAGCCTAGTCAGGGCAGCGCAGGGGTAGTGTAAGCCCTTCAGGGGTGACACAGGCCCTTCCAAAGCAGTGTAGAGGCTGGCGCAGAGGGCTGAGGTGCAGCTCTGGGGTTTCCGGTAGGCCAAAAAGGGCTCGAGTTCTGTAAATCTCGTTTGAGGGTGTGAATCAACCATATTTTCTATCTTCGAGAGAAAAAGGTATAACTGCTGTGATTTCTCTCTAGGGAAAACCATGTCTGGTGCCCAGAACTTGTTGTATTCAAAATATGCTTAATAATAAAAACCCTCAAGAGCTAGCTGTTGAAAAAGTGTAACTAGGATCGGTCTTCATATTGACTATGTAATTATGCATTTATGTAAAGAAGAAGACAAAGATAATAAAATGTATTTTGTACTTGCTTCATGGGTTTCATGAGCAAGATTATATTATAGGTTAATAGACTTCTTCTTGAAGTCTATCTAGGGTTTTGTCGTCTAGGTATAAATGTAATTAAGTGTCATATATATATGAAGGATCTAGTCTAATGAAATGCTCCAAGACCTAGTCCAAGAAACCGTGGAAGAATGGCTACAATCGGTTCTCACTCTAATGTTGGAAGAGAAGCTATAATAATATGTTAAAGTCAGCTACCCTACAATTGATAAGTCAACCTACAAGCTAACTGGCAGGTCGGCCTAAAGACAGAGTAATAGTCTATAGATATACCTCTGTTTTGCGGTCATTTAAGGAGACAATTTTTAGTTATATCTCTGAAGTTCAGTGCGGATTAAAGGAGGAGTTACAGTGCAGATTTATTGGATAAGGTTTCACTGTGGATGTTAAAGAGTTTCAGGTCTGGTTACATTACATATATTGTGGTGATATCTAAACATCATAAGGTGTTGTAGTGCGGATCAACTTGAAGCTACAACGTAGTCCTGAGGTGCGGATCTGTCCTAGTGCATGAGCAAGAGCGTAAGATCATCCTAAAGTGCGGATCTGTCTAAGGGTAAAAGCAGTATTGAAGTATGGATTTGTTTGCAGACTATTCTAAAGTGAAGCTATTGGTAAAGTGAGATATTGGCATTCAACTCTAGTTCATGTATGGTTGAGACAGTGGTATACAAAGAGAAGAAGCAGTCTAAAAGTGGAAGAAATAGGAAAAGTAAATCTGAGATTTACTTTCCTAACTACAACTTATATACATCTCAAGCAACTAAAGATTCAAATGAAGGTTCAAAGGAAGTATTGGTGCAGAATAGTGCAACATGGTGAAGAGAAGAAGGATTAGCATTGAAGGACATCAAAGAAGTAAGGACAAGGTCTTGGATGCATAAATAGGTCAAGGGTCTAATTTTGGGTCATGGTACTTGTCCCTGAAATCTATAAGCAAAATTTCTCCTGGGTTTTCCTCTCCAAGTGGGAGAGGTTTTGCCTTGGCTCTAGGAGCCTAATTCTTGTGTCTCGTGTCTTTTGATAATTGACTTGATGAAAGATTTAATAAGCTAACGGAGTGAAAACATAAGTGACTCAAGTAACTTCATAAGTAATTATCAAGAAGAGAATTTTGAAGTAAACACTGGCCCTACAAATTCTCAACACTAGCTGCATCGGTTTTCTCGCATTGGGTTTTTCCGGGGACATTTGTTCGAAAAATCTGTGTGTCACTTTGTCATGTAAGTGTGCTATTCAGTAAATGATCTGTATGTGTAGGCTGTTATTTTTATTTACTTTGTCGTTATTCTGAATAGTCAGTTTAATAACTTGTGTATTTAATCAAATAGGAGAAGTAAATTGAGAATTAACAGTAGGGTTTCTTAGATTAAGAAATTTTCACATGGTATCAGAGCCATTGCAGATCAAGCTGGATCTCCAGCAAAATCGACAGAAGAAATTTGTGCTGCAGAGTAGCAGTTGAAGCAGTAGAGAACTTGTTAATTTTGGACAACTAGGTCCAAACTCCATGTTGTGATGCTCAGATGAAGATACCAATATTTTTATTGGATTCCTCTTTCAGAGAGGTGCAAGATCGATCTAAAGATCATCTTGATCTGATGAGCAGAACATTTATTTTGAATTTATTCAAGATATGTGCAGGTCGGCCTTAATGTTTTGTGCCCCAGCATTTTTGTCATACACCCTCACAGATGGATATAAATTGGTCAACGTTGGAGGACATTTTCACTCATTTCATTCTCACACATTTCTTTCTACTCATCTGATTGGTTCGATGACCTTGGAGGCTCTTCTCTCCACACGTGGGAAAATTCCAACAACAACACATTTCTGATTTCGGTCTAGGGTTTCTGTAGCAAACTTCGACCAGCGTTGACTTTGGTCAACGCAAGGTCAAACGGATTTGAAACTCTCCCAAAAGTTCGATTTTCCAAATCCACATTTTTTGGCACTATTCCTGAGGCTAGACGTTGACTTTGACTATTCTGCGTTGACCTAGCTGTTGTTGCTGTTTGCGTTGACTGTTCACTGACAACGTTGACTTTTGGGTTGACTTTTGACTCTTGAGTTGACCGTTTGGCTGTCCTAGAGGGTTGTGTGACATTGCTGGTTGGCTGACCATATTGAGACTTTGCTGGTTGAAGCATCTTGTTGACCGTCGTAATGCACCAACACACTAATATATTTCTGGCTTGTCTTCTATTGATCTACTGGTATGTTTTATCCAATGTTGCACGAAGTGGGGACGAAGCGGGGATGTGTTTTGGAAGCGGGGATGCAGAAGCGTCATTTTGAAAAAATCTAGGAAGCGAAGCGTCTCGGAAGCGTCTACTATATATATATATATATTTATTTTTATTTTTATTTTTTTGCATTTATATTAAAAAAACATCCAAAATACCAAATTAATTGTAGTAGATATGGAAGCATGCTTATTTATACATAAATCAAGATAGATATGACATCCATTGTACATTAATGATTAATTATTTGAGCATCAACCATTTAGATGCATCACCCATCTATAATCTAGATTCTTCTCCTCTTGTTTAGCCTCTGCCTCTACCTTGATTATGTAGGGACATTAGTCAAAATTGCCCAATTTTGATCAAACTACCTAATGCAAGCCTTAAAATATGGTAGAAAGAACTTAACATGCTTGATCGATTATTTTGACTTGATTGAAATGTAATTTTTTGCTAACGACATGACAAAAGAGTTCAACAATTAACACCACAACACTAGGGTACATGTAGGGCTTGGTGCTCTTGATTAAATGCTAATCACATACCCTCATACATGATATAATCTAATGACATGCCACCATACCATTGATCCTGAATTCCTGAAAATTGTTAAGTCTGCTAAATTTTGAATAGGATATGAAATTCTATTTTCTCCATATGAAGTCCGATTAGGCTGGAACGACTCTTAAACATCCTGAGTCATTTCATGGCAGTGTTAAAAATTTAAGTAACATTCTCATTTATTTTTCATTTTCATCATTTTACTTTAAGAATTTAACATTACCATGAGGGAGCATCTAAGAAACATCTAAGGAGGTAAAAGAGAGCTTATATCTTTTTCATCCTATCCCTAACTCAACACTAACTCACCCTCTAACCCAACCAAAGACAAAAATTAAAAAAAACAATAAAAAAAATCGCTTTTCTGAGTTGCGTTAGTTGGATCCATATGACACTGTACGGAACCGCTCGCGATCCATACGGATCCGTACAGGAATCGTGGCGCTTCTGTACGACGATCTGCCGTACGAAACACGGATCCGCCGTACGGAAACGCGGATCTGGCCATACGGTTCCAAAAGACCAGGAAACACAATTTATTTATTTATTTTATTTTATTATTTTTATTATTTTATTTATTTATTATTATTATTTTTTTCTGAAACTTGTTTCCGAAATTTGGAAACGCGTTTCGGGGGGCGGATCTCATACAGTTTCGTACGGACTGCGTTTCGGGGGTTGGAGCCGGGGGGGGGGGGACGTTTCCTGCAACATTGGTTTTATCAGCATTTTACTTTATTGTTTATGTGGTTGCTGTATGATATTCGGAGAAAAAAAGAAGTAAAGTTGCATCAAGCATAGAACAATTACATAAATTTACATGGTATCAGAGGTGAGGTGAAGACAAAGCCTTAATTTGTAGCAATCACCGAAGAAGAGGATGGGTTCTTCAAACTACAATGGCTTTAAGGTTGATGACAAATTGATTAGGAAGGATGACTTCCATGCTTGGAAGATGACATTGGATCTTAACTTGGAAGACCAAGATGTTATGGACTGTGCAGGGTAAAATCCAAGAGCCTCCATCCACTGCAACTGTTGTTGCCAAAACAAAGTATAAGAAGGGTGGAGATCAAAGCAAAGATGATGATCAGGGACTCTATTCACAAGAGTTTGGTTGCCTACATCTCTGAGTTGGGCACATCTAAGGAGATGTATGATAAGTTGGTCCACATGTTCAAGGCCAACAATGCGAATCAAGTCCTATTCTTCAAGAATCAATTGAAGAATATGAAGAAAGGTAGGGATGAGTCTGTTCAATCATATTTTTTGAAGCTGAACGAGATTAGGAACAATCTGCTGGCTATTGGGAAGACAATAACTGATCGAGAAATGGTACTCACCGCACTTGGAGGGCTCTCATCCGAATGGCATGTGTTCAACACTACCATTCTCAATAACAATGTGATACCATTCTCAATAACAATGTGATACCTGACTTTGACGAAGTACTATCAAGATGCGTACAAGAAGAGACAAGGATGAAGGAGTATGAAAATGAAGGAAATGCTACCTACGCTGCTCATTCTAGAAAGAAGAACTTTGGTGGTCCGAGGAACAAAGGATGAGCAGGGGCCCAAGGAAAGAAGGGCAAGTGTTACACTTGTCATAGGCCACGTCACTATGCTAGAGAATGCCCTTTCAAGAAGGATTCTCCCGATGATGATGATAACAACAACAACCGGAGGAATGGCAATCAAAGGAACAATAGGTTCAAGGGAAAGAGGAAGGCTCCCTCTGACGGAAATGGTCAACATTTCAAAAGGTCGAGAAATTCCAGATCTGAGGAATCAAATGTTGTTGATAAAAGAAATGAATTCGTTCTTGTATTTGCCCTCTCTGCTGCATCTCCACCCGACACTATGGATGTCTGGTTGATAGATAGTGGTGCCTCAAGGCACATCACTAGGTTCAAGGAAACACTTTTTGATATGGTTGAGAAGGATACTAATCTGGAAATTATCCTTGGAGACAATGCCACATATCCCGTGAAATGGACAGGGACTGTGACCCTCCACTTGTCTCAAGGTCAAGTCCTCTGCTTGTAGGATGTACTCTATGTACCTAATTTGAAGAAGAACCTTGTGTCTATATCGGCCATGGAAGACAAAGATTTCAATGTGGCATTCATTGATGGGAAGGTGCGCATCTGGAAGAAGAGCTTCAAGGAAGCTATCACGATTGGGTTTAGAGTTGATACACTCTTCCAGGTTGGAGGAAGTCCACTAGGAGCGATGACGTGTGATACTATCCGACAGACTAAACTATGGCACCGAAGGTTTGGACACCTTCACTACAAGGCCCTTCCTGAAGCAAGGAATGTGGTGACAGGGATGCTCGAGTTCTCAAATAATCATGAAGGTGTATGTCAGGGTTGTGCTGAAGGAAAGCATACAAGGGGACCTTTCCCCTCAAGTATCACAAAGACATTTGATGTCTTGCAACTGATACATTCTGATCTATCTGGGATGTTGCCCGTGACATCTTTGGGAGGATTTTCTTATTATATGAGATTCATAGATGACTTCTCTCGCAAAACCTGGATATACTTCTTGAAAAGGAAGGATGAGGCTTTCATGTGGTTCCGTACCTTCAAGGCCTTGGTGGAAAATCTGACTGGGAAGAAGATCAAGATATTGAGGACTGATAATGGCATTGAATATGAGACGAACGAGTTCAAGAACTTTTGCAGAGAAGCTAGCATCAAGAGGGAGACCACAATTGTCTATACTCCTAAGCAGAATGGCATTGCTGAACGAAAGAATAGAACCATTGTGGAAGTTGCCCTTGCCATGCTATGTGACCAGCGTCTACCGAAGTTTCTGTGGGGAGAAGTTGCGAACACTGTTGTGTACATACAAAACCGATGCTCGCATTCCGCTCTGGACTCCAAAACTCTCGAAGAGGTTTTCTCTGGTAAGAAACCTGACGTCTCACATTTTAGAGTTTTTGGATGTCCTATTTATTTTCATGTGCTGAAAGAGAAGAGGAGCAAGCTGGATGCTTCTGGAAAGAAGGGAATGTTTGTGGGGTACAACGAAACTTCGAAGGCCTATAGAGTCTATGTGCCTGGTCAAAGGGAAGTGGAGATATGCCACAATGTCACCTTTGACGAAGATGATTCCCTGAGGAAAGTAGTCAATCTTCCGACATTTGAGGAAGATCATGAAGCAAGGCCTGGAAATCAAGAAGAACCGAAGGATGAGATGATGCCTGATGCTGAAAGACCGATGGACTCGATTGATCCACCTCCTTCGATAGGGAAGAGACCATCATGGCTCAGGGACACTCTCGATGATGCTGAGGGACATATGGCCCCAAGGGGGACATTTCGTGAAAGTAAGAAGCCAAATAGATACCAAGGTTATCTAGTAGCCATGAGTACTATTGTACAATCTGAGCCTAGATCTTTTGAGGAAGCCGTAAAGCATCAAGTCTGGAAGGATGCTATGCACGAAGAGTATGAGTCCATAATGAAGAATGATGTTTGGGATGTGGTTCTAAGACCGGAGGACAAAGTAGTTGTCACCTCGAAATGGCTCTACAAGATCAAGCATGGATCTAATGAAAGTATTGAAAAGTTCAAGGCAAGATTCGTTGCCCTTGGCTTCTCTCAAAAAGAAGGCATAGACTATGATGATATATTTGCACCTGTGGCCCGATATACCACCATCCGATTTATCATAGCCCTTGCTGCTACGCAAGGATGGAGTCTTCATTAGATGGATGTGAAGACCGCATTTTTGCATGGTGCGATAAAGGAAGAGGTGTATGTGGATCAACCTCTGGGGTTTGAAGTCGAGGATTGGGACACCCATGTCTAGGTTGCAGAAAGCCCTCTATGGGTTGAAGCAAGCACCCAAAGCTTGGTACGAGAGGATAGATAGCTACCTGATGAAGTTGGGCTTCACTCGTAGTAATGCTGATCCAAACCTTTACTTCAAGGTTGATAGAGAAAACCCTCTCATTCTGGTGCTGTATGTGGACGACCTCTTCCTGACAGGTGCTGACCCTCTAATTCATCAGTGCAAGAGGGATCTCGCTGCTGAGTTTGAGATGAAGGACCTAGGACTGATGCATTACTTCCTAGGCCTGGAGGTCTGGCATAGACCTAGCGAGATTTTCCTTTCTCAAGGAAAATACATTGTGAAGCTTCTGGAAAGATTTGGTATGGTGGACTGTAAGTCCGTCTTGACACCGATGGAGCTCAACTTTAAGAAGTTGAGTGGCAGCACTGTTGGGCTCGTGTTAGCAAATCCTACTGAGTATCGTCAACTCGTAGGGGCCCTGATGTTCTTAGTGAACACCCATTCGGATGTATGTTTTGCAATGAACACTTTGAGTCAACATATGGTTGAGCCTCATCACACTCACTGGGTTGGTGCCAAGAATCTATTGAGATATCTTCGGGGCATGATAAACCATGGGCTGAGATACACTACCGGGAGTGTGACAGTCCATGGATATACTGATGCCGATTGGGCTGGCAGTGTGGTGGATCGTAAGAGCACATCGGGATGCTGCTTCACACTTGGTTCTGCTTCGATATCATGGATGAGCAGGAAGTAGAAGTCAGTGGCTTCGAGCACCGCGGAGGCCGAATACATTGTAGCGACTATGGCCTGTTGTGAAGCAGTTTGGTTGCGACAACTCTTCAGTGAGCTGTTCGGGCATGTGCTAGATACCACCGTGATACTCTGTGATAACCAAAGTGGGATTCGGTTGTTCGAGAATCCTGTGTTCCACGATCGATCCAAGCATATTGATATCAAGTACCACTTTATCTGAGATATGGTATAGCGAGACACCGTAAGGCTCGATCATATAGGAACTGATGAGCAGGTCGCGGATATTCTCACAAAGCCCCTGGGGAAGGTCAAGTTCCTAACCTACTGTGAGAATCTTGGTATCGTGGAACGACCCTATGTTGAGGGTCCTATTGGACGATGAGCTCTGGGGGGCTGCATACGATGTGGCAGAGTCATGGGTAGCAGTACAGAGAGCAGCAACAACGCAGTGATGAAGGGCAGCAAGCCAATCATCAACGCGGAGACCGATGCCAGAGATCAGAGCAGTACTTCGGGGTGAAGTGTATTGCTAGAGCACATTCCTCGTTAAGAGGAAGTGTTGAGATTTTGGGGTAGCATCGGATGTGCTCTAGCTCCCAAATTTTGTGGAGGAGCTGGAGTACATGAGATCTTCAAGACCCAGAAAGCGATTAGAAGAGTTCCATCAGGTTTAAGAGATATTCAAATAACTAATTTTTTAATTAAGGACCCTAAGTCTAACATAGGAAAATTAAAAGATTAAAGTGAATTAATTTAAACATGTGATGGGAATGACTTAAGTGACGTGGATCAAGCAGTTTCTAATCTTAGTCGTCGATTTGAGATTAGATCATGGCCGTTGAAGTTTCAACAAGAAAAGTATAAGAGAAGTGCTTGGGGTCAGTTGGAGGACACACATTAGTGGATCACTGAAGCTAAGCTGAAATTCTAGGGCATGGTTTGCTAAGAATTTCAGAAGTGTTTGTAATGCAGTGAGGGGCCGTATTGGCAAGGGGATGATCTGATCCCAGGCCAAGAGTACAACAGCGGCAGAGAGGTAGCATACCGAGCAGCGTAGAGGCAACCCAGAGCCACGCAGTCTAGCAAAGGCCACGCAGAGGCAGCAAGAGCCACGCAGGGCTGACGCAGGCCCAGTCAGGGCAGCGTAAGCCCTTCAGGGGTGACGCAGGCCCTTCCAGAGCGGCACAGAGACTGACGCAAGCCAGGAAGGCTGACACAGAGTGCTGAGGAGCAGCGCTAGGGTTTCCGATAGGCCAGAAAGGGCTCGAGTTCTGTAAATCCCATTTGAGGGTGTGAATCAGCCATAGTTTCTGTCTTCGAGAGAAAAAGGTATAGCTGTTGTGATGTAATATTCCCAATTAGCAGCAGCTAATTGGAAATATTAATTTTTGTCCAGTTTACTTTTTATAATGTTAAGTCAGTTAATAAAGTGGGTGAGAAGACACTTAGCCTACACTTAGGAAATAAACATTCCCTAAAGTCACTTGAGCACATTATTATATGACAGCGTGGGGCCCAGGGGTCGAAGTGGTAGCGTGGGCCCATGACAGCGCAGAGAGAGAGGGACAGCGTGGCCAAGAGAGACAACACAGTTTTGGTGGGGCCTAGGTGAGAGAAAGGCTCTCCAAGCATAAAGAGGGGAAGAGGCTCCTCATTCATTCATTCGATTATGCATCTATGTTTTGTCTCTTGACATTGAGCATGCTTTTGCTGTTGAGCAAAGTCTGCAAGTGCTATTCAGCACACCGGGTGTCTTTGAGTGAAAATCCCAACCTCAACCTCGGGGGACTTTGAGTGCCTACTCGGGTGAGGAGTTCTATCCATTGATTTTCGGGTGGGAGCCATAGCATCTTCAGCCAGGGATTACGCACTTGCTTGGACATCACAGTCTTGAGGAGAGATCACGCAGTTCTTGGAGGAGGTAGTGTCGAGGGTGGAGATTTATCAAGGGATTCAGCTCGAAATAGTGAGAAGGGATCAACCCTTCGCTATTCCTTCATTTTGGTAGAGAAGGAGGCCACCATTTGTAGAGATACATTCAGGGCCAGCGTATCCCACTAGGATAGCGTTATTTCTCAAGGGAGGTGATTTTTCGGGGTCATCCATTCCGGAAACCCTTTTTGGGCTTTTCTGGGTATTAGGAGGAGATCTCATTCCCAGAGTTTCATATTTTTCTGAGTAGGGGAACAACCCCAAAGAGCCATCCTATTCTAGCAGTAGCAGTAGTCTGACAACAGTAGCAGCAGTCCGACCGCAATTTGGAGATAACGCAGTCACTGATAGAGCATCCATTCCGTGAGTATTTCTAGCTTGCCTTGTGCAGGCCAGGGCACCATCATTCTGATCAGCTTTGTACTCGTTGTATCTTTCAGTTATATAATAAAATGGCTCAGCGTTCTCCATATTTTGCATTATGTATGTGATGTCTCTCTATTTGTTGTAGTTTCATGTTTACGTTGCTTTATATTGCTGTTTATTTCTACTCGAAATATTACAATGGTATCAGAGCTCATAGACTTGGCTCAGCCTGTGGAGCAGATTGTCTATGACACCAGCAGGAAAACCATACATCACTTATGAGGGAAGGAGGTATAAGGACCAAGAGCGGAGGCTTGAGGCCACTTTTGGAGAGGGTGACCGCTTTCTGGTTGTGGACGCAAAAGAGGAGGAACCAATGGCAAAGGAGAAGGATGAAGGGAAGGAGTTCGGGGAACTTCTCCTAAAGTCTGTGTAGGAGTTGTCGAGGAGGATAGAAGAGATGGGGCAGAAGTTTACTGCAGACTAGAGACAGCGTGAAACCCCAAGGGGTTTCCACACCGAAGAAGAGTCCGACACCTCCGATCACTTGTAGGAGCAACTCACAGCGCAACAGATGGCATCACTTACTCCATGTTCCACGATGCCCACATTTCTAGCTACGGGCACTGGAGCAGGAGCACCTCAGGAACCAAAACCCATTCACATGGGGACTATTTTGCCAAGTATTAGTCCTACGGGTGAGAGTTTGGTGAGGCTCTCACCTTCCATGACTTTGTGCAGCTCAAGAAGGACAATAGATCCCGCAACCAGACAGAGGGGGCAGATACACACAGGATGGGGATATGCAACGTACAGTGGGCAAATTTTTCCTACCAACATTTGACGGATCCTCCAAGTGTTTGACAAAGGCTTGGGTAGAGAAGCTGGATATCTATTTCCAGCTAAATCAAATGGCAGAGGGAGAGGCCATCAAGGTGGCAGCGCTGCACCTAGAGGGAGAGGCCCATGATTGGTGGTTCCACAAGATGGCCACGCTGGGTCACTCAGCGGTGACGACATATGCAAAGTTTACACAAAGGTTGGTAGATCAGTTTGATCGGAGGGATATGAAGGAGCACTTTGTTGAGCTGACCAAGCTCAAACAGACCGGGAGCCCGGACACCTACATTTTCAAGTTTTTGAGACTCTCCGTGATGGTACATGACTTATCTTCGGCCATGATGATATACATGTTCATTGATGGGTTGGCAAAACCTCTGTGTGGGTTAGTTAGATCTACGAGGCCGGCTACACTTCACAATGCAGTTGGGAGGACCAGGGATTTATAGGATGCCCTGCCCAGGACCAAAGCTCCTTTCCCCCAAAGACTGACATTCCAGTCGAAGGGGAAAGACACGTGGGTTCCACCTCCGAAGGGGAACCAAGGCCAGGGCCTTTGGACGATGAGACCCGGAGAGACCTGAGATAGAAGAAGCTATGCTTCACATGCCAGGAGCCGTGGGCACCCAGACATCGTTGTGCCGCTGGGAAGGCACACTACATAGAGGTCTTCTCCAATAGTGACTGGGAAGAGGATGCATATGAGGAGATGGAGGCAGGAGGCAGCGGTGTAGTACAGAGGGGAGATCATCCACCACCTCCACCACTAGGAGTAGGAGGGGCAGCGTTTGCACCTACTAGGGGAGTCCTTGCTTCTTTGCGAGGGGTTCCCAAATACTTGACACTGCGTGTCCGTGGTACTGTGTAGGGGCAACGTGTTTCAGTATTAGTGGACAGTGGGGCCACCCACAATTTTATTGATGCACAATTGGTAGAGCAAAGGAGCATACCGACAGAGAGCTTTGATGGGTTTTCAGTGCTGGTACCAGGTGCCAGAACCAAGTAGTGTGCCCGGTATGTACCAGCTTTGGCAGTGACTATGGGGACTTACACTTTGACGGATCATTTCTTTGTTGTGGACATTCCAGACACTAATGTGATATTGGGAGTGCAGTGGCTAATCACGCTAGGGAAGGTCACTACAGATTGGGAGACCTTGGAGATGGAGTGGACAGGCAAGAAGACTGGGAAGCATGAGATGATTCAGGGCATGAACACTTATCCGCCACAGACAGTTTCAGCACACCGGATGGAGGCAAATTTTCGGAAGGGAGATAGAGAGTGGGCAATAGAGCTACGTGTTTTGGAGGCAGGGTCTAAAGGGCAGGCCATACACCCAAATGTGCAGTCGATTTTGGACAGATATGCCATAGTTTTCGGGGATATACCACCAAGGCAACCACTGGATTGAGGGTTTGAGCACACCATCGAGATGGAGCAAGGCATCCAGGCTATGATTACTACCCCCTATAGGCATCCTAAAGCCTACAGGGATGAGATTGAGAGAGCTATCCATGAGCTCTTAGTGCTGGGACACATTCGACCCAACACTAGCCCGTTTGCTTCTTCTGTTGTACTAGTGAAGAAGAAGGATGGCACACTAAGGATGTGAATAGACTATCGGGCTCTCAACAAGAAGACCATGATGTACCGATACCCCATCCCACAGATTGATGAGTTGATGGATGAGTTGAGAGGATCGAAGTTCTTCTCGAAGATTGATCTGAGGTCCGGTTACCATCAGATCTGCGTGAGGGACCAGGATGTTCCCAAGACTGCTTTCAAATGTCACTATGGCCACTTCGAGTTTCTAGTGATGCCCTTTGGGCTAACCAATGCACCAGTCACCTTCCAGTCTTGCATGATCTACTTCTTCTGTGGTCAACTGAGCAAGTTTGTGCTAGTTATTTTCGATGACATCTTGATATATAGCCGGATGTGGGAGGAGCACCTACAACACATTGAGGCTGTATTGCGCATACTGGAGGAGCAACATTTCTATGCTAAGCTCTCTAAGTGCGAATTTGGATTGACGAAGATGCTCTATTTATGGCATATCATTGGTGTGGACGGAGTGAGAGTCCACGAGGAGAAGATCAGGGCCATTTGGGATTGTCCAGAGCAGAAGAACGTGACTGAACTTCGGGGGATTGTAGGCATCTGCACCTACTACCGGAAGTTTGTCAAAGGATTTTCCCCTTGCTGCACCCCTCACAGATCTTACGAAGAAGGGGGCATTCAGTTGGACAGACACAATGCAGAGCGCTTTTGACCGGCTCAAGGAGGTGATGAGCAGCTGTTGCCATATTTCACGTAGCCTTTTGTCCTTGAGTGTGATGCATTTGGAGAGGGGGTAGACGCAGTCTTGATGCAGGGGGGACACCCCATAGCTTTCGAGAGCAGGAAGCTATTGCCGCATGAGAGGTTGTATCCCATATACGAGAAGGAAATGTTGGCTATCATGCATGCACTGGCCAAGTTTCGACAATACTTGGTGGGGAACGGATTTAGGGTGAGGACTGACCACAACAGCCTTTGGTTCTTTTTAGAGCAGAAGCAGTTGCAGGAGAGGCAACATAAGTGGGTCAACAAGATCCAGGCATATGATTTTGACATCGAATATGTCAAGGGGAAGAACAACGTGGTGGCCTATGCTCTTTCACGCAGACCGACAACATTGTCTCTGATGAGTTTAGACGCAGATTGGAAGGCTCAGTTGTTGGTGGAGTACTCCAAAGACTGTTTTGCCTGCGAGATCTTGGACGGACAGGTCACGAATAACAGATACAAGGTGATGGATGAGGTGATATATTTCAGGGATTAGATCTTCTTGACTAGGAGTTCTTAGCTCAAGGAGAAGGTGCTATGTGCCTCACATGACTCACCACTATCAGGCCACCAGGGGTTCACCAAAACCTATAAGGCCATCAGGGAGAGGTTCTCTTGGAAAGGCCTCAAGGAGGATGTACTCCAGCATGTCAAGGAGTGCGAAGTATGTCAGCGGAACAAGGGGGAGATGAGCCATCCAACAGGATTACTACAACCACTTCCCATTCTAGAGGGGAAATGGGAGAGCATTTCGATGTATTTCATCACAGGGTTGCCCACGATGCAGCACAAGGATTATATCTTTGTAGTCGTTGATCAGCTAACAAATTATGCACACTTCTTCGCTATATCAGCATGGTACACATCAATACAGGTGGCAGAGTTGTTTTTCAGGGATGTTTTCAGGTTGCATGGTCTCCCAAAGACCATTGTTAGTGATCAAGACAACCGTTTCATGGGTGGCTTTTGGCAGGAACTCTTTCGTTTGGTGGGTACAGAGTTGACTCTGAGCACCAGTTATCACCCTCAGACGGATGGGCAGACAGAGATGGCGAACAAGTGGCTGGAGGGCTACTTGTGAAACTATGTCATTGGGCAGCAGATGGCATGGTTACGTTGGTTGCACTTGGGAGAGTACTGCTACAATACTACTTTCCATATGTCCATTGGTATGTCTCCATTCTACGCTTTGTATGGATATCATGCTTTGTCTTTTGCTGACGTGATGTTTGGTGCTAGCAAGGCCGCCAGAGCGAAGGACTGGATCCAAGAGAGTCAGGATATACTCCGGGCTCTTAAGGACAACTTAGCTACAACACAAAACCAACAAAAGCTGTATGCTGACAGAGGACGGGTTGAGAGGCAGATCAAGGTAGGTGACTTGGTCTACCTACGGCTTCAGCCATACCGACAATCCACGCTGAAGCAGAAGGGGTTCGAGAAGCTCAAGCCCCGCTTCTATGAACCATACAGGGTGATGCGCAGGATTGGGGAGGTTGCATATGAGATGGAGTTACCCACAGGTAGCAGGATCCATAACGTATTCCATGTATCCTGCCTGAAAAAGGCATTGGGGCAGTAGGTGACTGCAACCGAGGAGCTTCCACCAACAGATGATGAGGGGCATTTGGTGTTACAGCCAGAAGCCATCATAGACACCAAGGAGAGGCAGCTGCGGAGCAGGACAGTCAGGGAGTATTTAGTGAGGTGGAGGAACTTGCCGGATGAGGATGCCACTTAGGAGAGTGAGAAGATTTTGCAGCATCCATCATTACAGTTGCTTGAGGACAAGCAACGTTTTGGCGGGGAGGACTGTAATATTCCCAATTAGCAGCAACTAATTGGAAATATTAATTTTTGGCCAGTTTACTTTTTATAATGTTAAGTCAGTTAATAAAGTGGGTGAGAAGACACTTAATCTACACTTAGGAAATAAACATTTCCTAAAGTCACTTGAGCACATTATTATTTGACAGCGTGGGGCCCAGGGGTTGAAGTGGCAGCGTGGGCAGCGTGGGCCCATGACAGCGTAGAGAGAGAGAGGGACAGCGTGGCCAAGAGGGACAACGCAGTTTTGGTGGAGCCTAGGTGAGAGAAGGGCTCTCCAAGCATAAAGAGGGGAAGAGGCTCCTCATTCATTCACTCGATTATGCATCTTTGTTTTATCTCTTGACATTGAGCATGCTTTTGCTGTTGACAAAAATCTGCAAGTGCTGTTCAGCACACTGGGTGTCTCCGAGCGGAGATCCCAAACTCAGCCCCAGGGGACTTCGAGTGCCTGCTTGGGTGAGCAGTTCTATCCATTGATTTTCGGGTGGGAGCCATAGCATCTTCAACCAAGGATTACGCACTTGCTTGGACAATGCAGTCTTGAGGAGAGATCACAGAGTTCTTGGAGGAGGTAGTGCCAGGGGTGGAGATATATCAGGGGATTCAACCCATAATAGTGAGAAGGGATCAACCCTTAGCTATTCCTTCATTTTGGTAGAGGAGGCCACCATTTGTAGAGATACATTCAGGGCCAGCGTATCCCACTGGGATAGCGTTATTTCTCAAGGGAGGTGGCTTTCCGGGGTCATCCATTCCGGAAACCCTTTCTGGGCTTTTCTGGGTATTAGGAGAGCTCATTCCCAGAGTTTCGTATTTTTCTGAGCAGGGGAACAACCCCAAAGAGCCATCCTATTCCAGCAGTAGCAGCATTCCGGCAGTAGTAGCAACAACATTTTGGAGATAACACAGTCACTGATAGAGCAGCCATTCCAGGAGTATTTCTGAGAGTATTTCCAGCTTGCCTTGTGCAGGCCAAGGTGCCATCATTTTGATCACCTTTGTACTCATTGTATCTTTTAGTTACATAATAAAATGGCTCAGCGTTCTCCATATTTTGCATTATGTATGTGATGTCTCTCTATTTGCTGTAGTTTCATGTTTATGTTGCTTTATATTCCTGTTTATTTCTACTCGGAATATTACATGTGATTTCTCTGTAGGGAAAACCATGTTTGGTGCCCAGAACTTTTTGTATTCAGAATTTGCTTAATAATAAAAACCCTCAGAAAACATTTGCATTTGTCCGAAAAATATGTTTCACTTTGTCATGTGAGCGTGCTATTCAGTGAATGATCTGTATGTGTAGGCTGTTATTTGTATTTACTTCGTTGTTATTCTGAATAGTCAGTTTAATAACTTATGTATTTAATCAAGTAGGAGAAGTAAATTGAGAATTAACAATAGGGTTTTTTAGATTAAGAAATTTTCACAGGGTTTTGCCCTGGCTGGGAACCTATATCTTGTGTTCATTTTTGTATGGCTGTGATCTTTGTTGTTTTGGCATTTATTTGATGATAAGAATATAAGCATAATAGTAAAGAAGAAGAAGAACATAATATCACAAATAATTGTCATTGACAGAAAAGATGAATTAAATGCTACCTTAATCTAATTCTCTAACATGGTACTTAGAGCTAAGGTCAAGAATATAGACAATTGGAAGATCACTGGAAAGGTTTTTTTGCCTTAAGTCCAAAAAGAATGAACTGCCTACAAAGCCGAATTGTTCTAATACAAGACCAGGGAAGAGCAGAAGGCTAAACGTGGGATCAAAGGCAAGATTTGGTACTTAAATTCCATTGTAATCTGAATCGAAGGTTTCAGAACTACCTCGTGGAACCAAGAACTGTTTGAAGGGCTAGTCTATACAATACAAAAGTCTTGGAAAGTGTTTCTTGGTTGTCTTTTTATGACTTGGTGGCAAGATTAGGTCACATTTATTGTAAATATTGCAGAAAGATCGTGGGTCCCGTAGTGGACTATTTGAAGGGCACTAAAAGCCTTAAACACGTTCAAATTAGGGCTACTAAGCCATCAAAGAAGTCTCTTTTTTTAAAGATATTTTTAGACCTGTTTGCGAAGTATTTTCAATGGTTGTCGAAACCCTAACCATAGGGCCGAAGTCACCATGCAAACTTCAAAAATACTGAAAAGCTTTGATAAGGGAAGACCGAGACCTATCAATGGTCTACAATCAGTTCTTAAAACTCGAGAAGAGAATACCTTAAAGGAGAAGAGAAGCCACAGTGAATAAATGCATTTTAAGCCTAATATCAAGGCTATTACAATGACAATAAAAATTGCTAGCCAAAGGGCTGAGGTTGCAGAGTAATAGCACAAATCCGAATCTATTGTTGAAGACACCGATATAAGAAGAGTCTTTGAAGCAAGGAGCTGTAAAAAAATCCCTGGTTTGAGGGTCGAAGTTTCAAAAAATCCCTAGTTTGAGGCTTTAGAAGCACCAAGATATATATGGACCAAAAATAGGTACTAGACTTGTTGTTAAAAACAAGCGAATTAAAGTCATCCGCAATTATTTGAAGACGGACAAGGATGAATTAGAAAGACTGTCATGATAATTACAGTGTACCCTAACCAAAAGACAAAAGGAGCAACAAACATTTTTAAGTTCCTTGGTATCATTGAAATAAATCTTGAAGGCAGTAGATTGTGACAAAAGTGGAAGTAATCATGCCTTGATTTGTGTGATCAAGATTTTGAGATCTTGAAGAAGGTCTTGTAGCAGCTTCCAAGTGATCATGGAAGTCAAAGGTATGTGGTCCTGAAGGTATGTATATTTGTCTAGCTTAAGATAAAGAAAAGGTCGATAAAGTGATTGGGGTTTTGTAACATGTTTTGTATGGCTAGAATCTAGGGTTCATGAATTTTGCAAGTTTTGGTATCTAGGAACCCTACATGAAACTTGGAATAGAAAACCCTAGTTAAGTGAAAAATCCTAACCCTAATCTATTTGTTCCCTCATAGAAACCCTAGATCTTGAGTTCTAGTGTTTGCATATAATCTAGGGTATATGGTAAACCTTAGCAAGGGTGGACATCAAAACCCTTTGGTTGATGTTTCCAAGAGAAGTATCAAAGAATTTAGGGTTTGTATGTAAAAATCCTAGGAGAATACCCTCTAAGGAAAACTGCGGAAACCATAGATAGTCAAAATCGCCATCATGCTCTTGTACTTGTATATTGTTTTCTTGGTTGTACTTGTCGATGAATGTTGTAGGTTCATAATGAAGGAATCAAAATAAGAAGGATTGATAAGCAAAGCAGTCCTTGTGCTTGTTAATGATGAGCATGATGAAAGGAGGGAACTGTAAGGATCCTGAAGAAATTCATCAAAGGAGTAAGCTTGTATCATTATGGAATCTTGCTTTAATATGGCATCATAGACAAAAGCATGAGATAGTAGCATTGAATTTCTATATAGGAATCATCTAGTATTGCGAGAATGAGAAATTTAGGTCCATTTTGCATAATTTTCATCCATAAATTGTCTAACATTATGTTAGAGGTAGTCATTCTGCAAGGGTGGATCCTCAAGATCCTATAAGAACCATCACTTTGGAGGTTCTTGGAAAAGGCATTATGACAAAAATTAGTATATATTCCATATTGTTTGGAAACAATACTCTTAAAGGGATGAAGGAATGCAATTGGTCATGTTGCAGGCTCATTGAAGGATACATATAGCTGGATGACAGTGTGAAAGATTAAGAATGCATGTTTGAAGTAACTTTTGGGTAGGATTCATATAATCCTATAAGAAAACTTGGTCATAAATCATGCATGGTCTTTCATTTATGATGCCTAATAGGATGAATTTGACTTTAGAATGAATGAAATATTAGGACTCTCTCGCTGGAATAATAATCAACATCTAGTATAATCTCCGAAAGAAAATGATAACTTGGTAATCAAGTTTGATCCTTGGGCACTTTGATGCATGAAGGAAGATTCATGTGTAGATAGATCTTGAGGATGATGATGACGAGAGAGTTTTCATGATGAGGTAAGTCTGATGTTAATAATTATTATTGGTTATTTGGTTAACATATTGTTTTGTTACCTGGAAGGATGTTGCAGAAATACATAATGACAGTTGAGGCAAGTCCAACTATATGGATGGAATGTATGAAGAATGTTGAGGGAATCTCAGTATCTAGTACCTGGCAATTGTGAAGTCAAGATGCACTCATCTTGAGATTGAAAGGTAGCAGTGCGAGAAAGATAACCTGAAGGTCAAAGGAGATCACTTTCATGATAAAGCTATGATCAACTTGAAGTCTGGAAAGGCTCAATATAATGCCTTCATTAATGATGAAAAAATAAAAGTGTTGTGCAAGATTGATGACCTGGAACTTGTCACAAGATTAAGGGAAGAAGATGGCTCTATGATACCAAGAAGGAAGCAAGCTCAACACTATGAGATGCAGAGGAAAGAGGGAGCCATGCTGTAGCTGAAATTTTTATGAGGACAAGCTAGAGAGCTTGTAGGTATGACTTACCAAT
This sequence comes from Pinus albicaulis, assembly GCA_034641835.2. Taxonomy (NCBI): domain Eukaryota; kingdom Viridiplantae; phylum Streptophyta; class Pinopsida; order Pinales; family Pinaceae; genus Pinus; species Pinus albicaulis. Next base: position 638,211,080 of record CM076581.1, on the reverse strand, counting down.
TAGAAAGGAAGTCAGGTATCTCCTCTAGATTTGAGAGGGAGTGAAGGAGTCTCCTTGGATAGGAGCAAGGATCTATTCTCAAGTTAAAAGGAGAATAGGGATATCCTCTCTGGTTGAGGGGGAGTAATGTTGGACATCACATGTATATTCTTGTCTTCATGTTTCATGCACTTGACCAGGACTAACAACCGTAAGTCTAAGTGAAGGCCTTGAAGAAAGAATGGTGGGGGATTGGATAATAATATGTTGTTTCCTTGAGGATATAGAATCGAAGAAAGGAAAGGTACCGACACTATTTGAGGATGGGATAAGTATCCAAGAGAAGTGTGGTCAAAGAGGACCGATATTCTTTGAGGATTCAAGGTTGGAAATCGAAGTTAAGAATAGTCCTAAAAGGACATACCTTGGGGACCATCCGGATCGGGTATGTGCCTTGTAGAGGTAGTGCAATATCACACGTAAAACCTCCCAACATAATGCTCTTGAATGAAGTAGAGCTTGTCTAGTTAGGCCTCAAAGACAATGCTGGTTGATCATAATGTTGATGCTTACAGTTGGCTTATCAATCCGACTCTTCTTATGAAAACTTTTCAAAAGGAGTACTGTCCTTGCACCGGTTGGACAATTATGAATACCTCCCTAGTTGAGAGGGAGTGATGGAAAATGTAACTAGTTTTGGTTTTCATAATTGTCATTTGACTCATGGCATAATGTAATTCTTATGTAACTATCAAAAGGAGAAAGAAAATGATGTAAAGAACAAAAGAAAATTATTTTGGAGCATGGGTTTCATGCTCAAGTTATTTTTCATTGGGTCTCCTAGGGTTTACATCAGTAAAAGAGCCATTGCCACTTTGTAAAAGACCCATTCGGGCACTTGTATCAAGAAAATAAAATGTTTTTGTATATAAACGAGTCTAGAAGACTCCCAAGAATCAAGTCGACCAACCTAGCTCAAGTCGGCCTAGTGAGGGCTATTTGAGCCCTAGGAAAGGCTATATAAAGATGGAAGTTCGAGCATTTAGAATGCACATCAAGCATTCATATCGTGAATTCGATCTGCAATTGGTAGAAGGCATGCAAAAGTCCATGAAGGCTAGAAGAGTTTAGTCAAGAAGGAAGAAGCCCTAGAAAATGTTCAAAGGTGTGAAATTCTGATTGGACATCTCACATGTGCGAAAGGTCTAGGGTTTCTAGGCATGCTTCAGGTCCGAAGTTGCAGGAAGATGTTTTGGGTGGCTGGCTTCGTTCTTGGTGGCAGTCATGGTCTACGGTTTGGTCTTGGAAGTCTCCTTTGAAGTTGATTCTATAAGAAGAGAAGTTCTTTCTTTACCCTGGCTTGGAGTCTATATCTTGTGTTCATTTTTGTATGGCTGTGATCTTCATTGTTTTGGAATTTATTTAATGAGAATATAAGCTTAATAATAAAGAAGAAGAAGGACATAACATCACAAATAATTGTCATGGACAGAAAAGATGAATTAAATGCTGTCTTAATCTAATTGTATAACAGGGGCCACACACATCTGTACGCAGAAGTTCAAGAATATCCCTTTTCTTTCTATCTGTATGAGCAGGAAACTCTTCCCTATGCATCTTCCCTAATGCACACCCTTCACGTGCTGAATATTCATTCTTTAACTATGGAAGTCCCTCTACCATTCTTTGTTTATGAAGCAGCAACAAGTCATTATAATTAAGGTGGCCATACCTTTGATGCCAAAGAGCTGTTTTCATAGTTGTGGATGCCAACGTGTTCTGTTACTCCTTCAAATCGGATCTCTATTACCCTCCGATGTCATTGGGTGGTCCCCAAAAAAAATTTCTCCTCATGACAGCAACCTAATTTCCTGTGGCTGCTAGCGAACAGAAATGGTGTCTTAAGCCGAAAGGCTGTGTATTGCAATGGTTGCGGATTGTAAAATTGGTGGCAGATACTCACACTGGCACCTATGGTTCACGGTGGCAGCAGATGCTTCCAGACAGCAACTCGGTAAACACTCAACAACATGACACTCACAATAAAACTTCAGCTATCTCACTCAGATATGACTTTCACGCAGTCCGTCACGATCTTCACAATCTGCTACGGTCTCTACTCTATGAAGAGATTTATACCGGCTCTGACACCAACTTAAACAAATAAGGATCACAGCGAATTGATAAAATGAGTTTTATATTAATTCAGGCCTGGGCCTGCTCACACCAAACACTTGACAATGTGTCCCATTATATAGTGATGGGATCAATTGACTCGATAGACATAACAACCTGGAGGATAAAGACTCTGACTCAGCTACAACTCACTTACATAGGAAAACAACAGCTTCTAGAACAACACTTCGGAACTCATACAAATCTAGAACATTCATTTCTCTATTATCTCCAAGGTGAGCTTGCCTTTGATTAAAACTTGCTAGTTCTTTTAATCCTAGATGGCCATAGCTTTGGGCGAGGGCCAAATTCTAGTGAGATGACCAATCAAGTCTCTTTCAGGTAAAGCAAGAGCCATATTCTGAGAGGAGGAGACAGGAAGATGAACCTCAGGGATAACAAGTTCCTTGACAAAGAATGATGGTTGAGACTTTGTGGCTTTCCCAGGGCTGGAAATGAGGGAAAGAAAGGCCAAGGTCCCTCTGCATTTGGAAGGGGAGAGGAGCCCCCTCTAGGGTCTGGATCCATGGTAGGCAGCTACAGAATGTGAACTGCAAATTGCAGAATCACACAAACCCTAGCAGCATAAAGTCTACCTTCTCAGGAGTTATCCTAAGTCTGTTAGCTCCTCACCTCACCCATGGTAGGTTTACCATTCTCATTGGAGTGTTTTATTATTATTCTTTCATCCTTATTTGTTCAACTTTCTTATTCTATTTCAGATTTTGATCTCATTTTCATGGAACTAAAACTCATTAGTGTGGTCATGATTAGGCTGTTCCCACAGCACGGGGTCAAGCACTTGCAGATGAGTATGGCATCAAGTTCTTTGAGACTGTAAGTTCTAGTTATATGCATGGCATTCTCAGAACTTCCATTGAGAATGGTTTTTACTTGTTATCTGGTCTCATACTTGTTAGTTCTGCGTGCTTAATATAAATTTCTGTGGATGGTACAGAGTGCAAAAACAAACTTGAATGTTGAGCAGGTTTTCTTTACTATTGGAAGGGATATAAAGCAAAGACTTCAAGAAAGTGAGTCAAGGGTTGAGGTGAGCTTCGTAATACTAGCATCTTAATTTATTCAAAAACTGTTTTTTTATAATTTTATGTTGTGGGTCGTGGGGTGTGTGAGGATAGCATGGCTTTATGTGAGAGCAAGCCAATCTCAGGCAAAGAGTGACTGCAGTGTTGTTTCTTGCAGTCAAATACAATAAAACTGGACAAACCAGATCAAGCGAAAGGTTCAGAAAATGCTCCACAGAAATCAAATTGCTGCAGCTCTTGAATTTGTAATGTTTTAGAAGGATCAACCAATGGGTTATTTTCTGGTTCGTTCTAGTGAACTGTGTTTTGATCAAGTTGCTGAGTATTCTTCTAGCTATGATAGTCTGAAAACAATGTGGATGATGTTCTAATTAAAAAGATCATTCACGAGTTGCCTATTCTTTTTCAAGGTTGGTCTGCTGTGTGCTTTGTGGTGAATTCTTTGGAGGACTCGATCCTATGAGCCGAATTTGGTGTGGCACACAATTTGATGACCTGGACTATGTCACTCTATAGATTTTTGTGTACTTGCACCAGGTATTATTAACTTTTTCGTCGGTGTGATCTGGGGCAGTCAAATCATATGTTGAAAATTAATTAGTTCCAATGCAGTACGGGCTAAACTATATGTTATGTGTGCCTGGCTCTGGAAATATATATTTTTGTCCAACAGCGAAATTGATATAGGTGCATGCTTCTTTGCATTAAGAAACAAGTTTAATCAGCTGATTGTTAAGTTTTTGGGTTTGTAAGCCTTTTGAGCTGGCTGTCATTTGCCATCTCTTCACTTGGAATACTGGACCATGTTAATAACTAATGACAACAGAAATTATTTAAACAACCAAGACAGCAAGGCACATCACCTACATTAAGTTGTTTGAAAGGTGTAGTGGCAATTGCAGCTTCAAGCTCTTGAAATACCTGAAACCCACAATATGTGTACGACATATACACCTATATACCAGAAACAGGAAACAATAAATGAAATGGGAATTGGGCTCTAAGGTGGATAAGAAACTCTTTTGGGTAATGGCCCTAAAGTGTTTCAGGTTACCCAAGAATCCATGGCATGATACATTCGCAAAATATGCAAGATTAATTAAATTTTAACCATCATATTACGAAACACTACAAAGCACTCAAATACTCAAATTTCTATAAGGATGTATCATATAATAAATCCATGACTTGTATATTTTGGCATCATTACCCGCGGTCTGAATTTATTGTGATGACAACCTACTATGCTTGTTGACCTACAATTCTTGCACATTTGGGCCTAATGAAATGGCCAAGAGGAGGCCTGAAACTGGCCTCGAAATGAGATAGGCGTTCGGGGACAGTCAGAAACGGGATAGCCCTGCCTGGGATGGCTGTGTCTGTTTTGGTCCCATTTCTGGCCTGTTACCCTGAGGCAGGGCCATCATGTTTTTGGTAAATACGATGTACACGGTAGTTGAAGAGTAGCATTTCTACCTAACTCCATGTTTACCTTGAGCTGTTATTTTTTCTTCAACTAAAAAAAGCCATGTGGTCTAAGTATTTTATTTTTTAATTGGAATTTGTTATAATTTTTGGTAAAATCATGTTTTTTTTTAAATGTGTTTTTGGATGTATAAATGGATTCAACACTATGGAAAATCCCTGGAATATTATGAAGATTTCATGGATTTCACCGTTCAAATTTATGATTCCAGCAAATCTTTACCAATTTCAAGAAAAAATAGAAAATATGTCCAAGAAAAAACCCCAAGCCTAAAAAATAGAAACAAGAGAGAGCTTTCAAACAACTACTCCTTGTGTTTTGAGGATGTTCATGTGATTTTAAAAAATAGGTAACAATGCTCTCTTCAACACTTATACTTTGAATATGCATCATGTTTCTTAACATGAACCTTTTGTTGAGTTATATAGTATTTCAAATTAGAAATAGCATTTTCGTAAATTTATTTCCTCAATTTTTATTTTTTACTTGTTTATGAAACTCATTAAGGGAATTTTGATGTAAAAAATGGGCCTCAAAATAAAAAATGTACTCACAAAATCAACTTTAAAAGAATCAATAGGATTCAAAATGACGATGTCATCGCCGCGGGTAAATATTTTTGGAGGGAAAAGAAGAAAACTACTTTTAATTGTATTTTTGACTTATCTCCTTATAGGTTTACTCAATTTTTTCTTTTCTTTTCTAAATTAGTCTAATTCTATTATAGAGAAAGAGTAATATACATCGCGACTGAAGCCTTAGCTTTGCTAAAAAATTGTGGCATGTTCAGCAAAAAAAAAAACTGAAAATTGATTGTCCACTAGGGGAAACCAGTCCAGACATTGTGCGAATGCACTGCCCATGCAGGGGTATCAGCCTTGTATTCCACGATTCTTTACACAGTTTGTAGACTTTCAGACAGAAACTACTGGACAAAATTGCAAAAAACTCAAGATTTATCCCATAGCGTTGGGTCTCAAAAAGCAAAAACTAACAACATTTAAAATGACTAAATTGCATGATGAGGAGGAGGTTCTTCAGTTATGAGGCACCTGTAGGCCTCCATGTCGTCTTCATCATTTGGCTTGTCCTCATGAGAGGCTGCTCTATGCTTGGAGCGCCCAGACCTGCGGGAATCCTTTTCCTCATCAATTGAAGCTTTCGCTTTGTACCTTTCCTTCTGCAGATTCTTCGTTGCCACGTCCTGAGTCGTCTCAGTTGCCATCCTGCCCAAATGTGCGCTTGCTTCAGCCAACTGTGGTTCCTCCCTAAACACAACCGAGATGGATACTATGATTCGGGGGCGATTCATGGTGCAATTGAAGTAGAACTGAGTAGTCTGAGGTTGATTGGAAGCGAGGGAAGCTGGAGTAGCAGGGGTGGAAGAGGCCATCCTAACACTGGCAGAGTGGGATCTCCCCCTTCCACTTCTAGTGTTCGGGTATCAACCTGCAAAATAATCAGAGGAGGGAGATGAGGATTCAGAATTGGATGAGGAGGGGGCACACGGAGGGCGGCTTTTGGTGCTGCCTCTTCTACACTGCATGCGGTGGCGCAGTATGGTATCTTGCTCAGAATTGGGCAAACGAGGATGCGGGGAAGCAGAGCGAGAAGTGAACGGATTGATTAGGAGGTCAAAGGAAGCAGTGTTCAGATTGCAGAGGCCGTTCCGAGATAAGTGAATCCCATTGCCCAGCTCAATGTAGCATGATATAAGACACTGTCTACTCGTTGCAGTGCGAGAGCAGGGTCTCACAGCGTTAGGGGAGCAGAAGCTTTGTAACGGGGGAGGAGCAACTGAATTTCCTCTACCGTCTTCCATCTTAATAACCAGGGCGTAATTGCCTCGATGAACACTCGACTTAATTAACCCATAAATGTGATCTGTGAGCTGTAGCAGAGAGATCCTTACGGAGGCGCAGGTGAGAATGATGGCTGGTTCTTGGCCTTCGTTCGGCTTTAATGCAGCCTTGATGACAACAATGAGTTGGAGTAGTTCATGCATGGCGGTGGCGTGGGTGGCCAAGTGTCCCAGCCACTTGCCAACCCAAAGTCCCATCAAATCAATCCTCAAGCTCGACACCCGCATCCGGGATTACTCAAATTTCATGTGTGGGTACTCATTGGATTTTAAATTAGGTTTTGCATCCAACGGGCTCCCACTCAAATGTAATTGAAGATATAAACAAATCTAACCTTTCTCTTGCAGGACTACAAGAACATATCATGTATACTCTACAAAAGGAATGTATGAGGAAGGAACTGCCAAGTTTGTTAAGACACAATTGGGGTTTGACAATGGTGTTTGTGATATATATACACCGAGACTTATCATTTTGAATTCTAGAAGCATAAGAATTTTGCAAAGAAGAAATCTTGCGGAAAGACATGCGATTGTGAGCATCGTTTGACCAAGAGAAAATCTTGCTTCCATTTTGCTTGCAAAAGGTTTCATGGCTCCAAACCAAAGAAGTCGTACTTTCGCAATTCTAGGCCTAACACTTGTTATATATGCCATAAGGTAGGACATTGGGCAAACAAATGTCCTTTGCGATAGAAAAGCAGAGAAACAAAAATTGTTTGAATCTTTCTCCTTTACATATTATCCTCTTGAATGGGAGCCCATTCCCTCTCCAACCCCTAACGATGATATCGAGTAGATCTCAGTGACATATTTAGATGCTTATGTACATAATATTGATCGACCTAGCTCTCCTTCTAGTTCTAACTCTGATGTATCTAATGCTGATTTTCTTTCAGAAATTAAAATGTTTCATTATGAAATACTTGCTTCCATAGAAAATGAATTTTCCCAACTTCAACAAAGGCTTGCTATTCTTACCCCTGGTGATTGCCTCCAAAAACGAAGATATAATGCTTGTATTCTTGACCTCCAATCCAAATTGGACCATCTAACGCAACCTAACATGGTGAACTTTGATGCTTACTATCCTTTTGATGAACCCAAAAGTTTAGTTTCTATCTCTCTTATCGACAAAAGGATCTCTCTTAGAGAAATACAAAAGGAAGAACCATGCTTCATCAAAGAAGATCCTTTGCTAACAAAAAGCTAATCCCTGCTTTAGACTAGATAGAGGAGGCAAAAGGCCCGACCACTGCACTTGCCCAGGAAATTGCAGAAATAGAAACATCTATTGAAGAAAAAAGGTAGCTAATCCTAGAAATACTAATGTCTGTAAAGGAGGATAAAAAAAGGGATGTTGAAAAAAGAATTAAATTGCAAGAATGCAAAGACGACATGCTTGCAGTAGAAATAGAGGAAATTTCCATTGAGGAAGTATGTAAGGATGAGAATATGAAAGAAGAACATGCAATGTTTACATATACCCCTTCGATGAATGTATTTGAAGATAAAATTATCTTTACAATGGGGATACAAGTAAAAGGCTACAAGGCATACATGTTTGATGCACAACTTGACACAAGAGCAATGAATTCATGTGCAAAGCACAATGCAATCCCCTCCTATTATTGGCAGCCAACAAATTTGCAATTCAGAGTCGTAAATAAAATACTACTAACTAATAAAGCCATGGCTCCAAATTTCCCATAATGTTAAATGGAGTTATGACGTTGTAAAATTGTACCATTTTGATACATATAGCGATTTTCCATAAGGACAAGACACGATTTTGTTAAAAGACATGCCCTTGATTGTAGAACTAGATCATATTACATTTCATGTTCAAGGAAAAGTTATTAGAATGGACAACAAAACTATGTTACAAGGATTACAGATGTGGCACTTGACGTTGCAGATCTTTCTTTGCAAGGCTAAGCAAAATCAATAAGGTAATCAAGTATTTTGAATTGCATAGCTTTGAACATATACATAACATCAAAGAAAAATTCAAAAATAATTTCACATCTGAGTATCCTAATGCTTTTTGGACAAGAGAGCAGTGCTTTGTCGATTTTCTATACAAAGAGAATTATGCAGGAACACCCCAAAAATATTCAACTAATTAGATGTCTCCACGAGAACGAGAAATGTGCAAAACTGAGATTTCAGAATTACTACAAAGAAAGCTGATTGAGCCCAGTCGAAGTCCTTGGGCATGTCCTCCTTTTTACGTTAATAAACATTCAAAGAAGAAAAGAGGAAAACCTAGGTTAGTGATAAATTATAGAGCCTTGAATAATGCTATAATGCCAATCATGTATCCACTACCAAGCAAATAACCCTTATTTCAGAATACAAGTAATAATAACATCTTTAGAAAATTTGATCTTAAAAGTGGTTTATGGTAGATTGGTATAAAGGCTTGTGATAGGTACAAATTAAAGTTTGTTGTTCCACATGGTAAATATCAATGGTGGGTGTTACCTTTTGGACTCAAGAATGCTCCATCTGGGTTCCAAAAAACAATGGAAGACATTTTTAGAGAGCCCAATTTCATTATTATCTATATTGATGATCTTTTGGTTTGTTCCTATAATTTAAATCAACACAAAATCTGTAATATTCCCTTTTTTGGTGTCACCTACTACCGAGTCAGGTTGGACTTCCAGAATTAGGAGCAGACAGGTCACATGTATAGATTGGTGCTACCAGTGGGCTCAGGAGCTCTTTGGAGGAGTTTTGAGGAGTTTTCATGGTTTCCGGAGGCATTCGCTTGATATACTCCATCATCTGAGCGGTTTGGCTTTCGTTCCGGTGCATTCCAATAACTTTCGGAAATTTGAGTTATTTCTGGGCTTAACTCAGCTGATTACACTCAAGGTGGCATTCCGGGAGGAATACATGATGGAACACCTTAGTGTAATAGCTCATTGGAACCGGGACGAGGATACCTACATGGTGGGACAGTTAGACACAGATTTCAGTGACCGGAGGAGGCGTGGTAGCCGATTTACCTTTTTATGCATTAAAAAGGAATATTTTAATAAAAGAGAAAAGTGTTCTATGAATAAAATAATAATAAAATAATGCTCTAGAAGGCTCCAAGAGATCTATAAAAGAAAGGGAGGAGGCCATTGGGAGATATCTTTTGGGATCATGTTATTTTATTTGTATGAGAGGTGTGAGACTGTGGTTCTCTACTTCAGCCGTAGCCCCAGGATGGAAACCCTCGGGTGATTTGTGAGTGTTGGACGAAAACCCAACTCTTTCGAGGAGACTTCATTCAGAAGTTTCGCAGAGCTTCAAGGATTGGTGTGAGGATCATTCAAATCTTCAACTTGTGCTTCAGTGAGTTCAGTGACAGCTTTTGCCGTAGCCAATTTGCAGCAGTCTTCTTGTCGAGCCATCTACATCATTGCCAGTGTCATTCATCAGTTGGGCCAGAGATCTTTCTGGGTTTTGCTCCACTTGCTTGGCAAGCTCAGGTTCCGCTGTTCCGTTATGTTGATGTACTTTTTAACATGGATTAATAAAATGGCTCAGTGATTTTATCGACATCCATTGTGTTATATTGGTGGTTGTGTGTTTATTTCCATTTATTTTGCTGCTCAAGTCTATTTCTGCATTTTTAGTTAAAATATCCCATTTGGGATATTACAGTGGTATCAGAGCCGTGATCTTGGCTAAGCCGTGGGATTGATCTGGAAAAGGCAAGTTCAAGGGTTTGACTGCAGAAGAAGATCGAGGGTTTATCGAGCTCATTATTGTTGTGAATTTTATCAAATTTACAAAACCTACAAAGGGGATGCTATTAAATAGCAAGAGCCGCCATACAGATTCTCTAAGCGACCCTAAACCAGAAAGCGGAAGTGGTTTGTTGACGGGATCGTAAATTTTATGGATATTATAGTCGAATTCTCTAATTGCTCATTCTAAGAGGAACTATGCGAACCACTCTACAAAGGTGGGGCCATGGAAGCCCAAATAATTGATTGAGGCCGTGATTTGATTCCAAGCCAAATTTGTCGTAGAACGGAGCCATGAGTAAATATTAATTCAACAATTATCTACAAAGTATTGGCGTTGGCACAGAATCAAGTGTAACTTAATCGACGACAACCCTTTATTGCGGTCGATCACTTGCAAGAGTCATGTAATAGTCTTAAGGAGCCAAGGGAATCGTGTTGCGGGGCTTACACATTTGTTGACAGGTCAAACGACATATTATTTGCAGGGTCGGATGCATTGAGGCGTTTGGCACTACACCGAGAGTTAGACATAGCTTAATGGGGGCCCGAATATATTTTGTCAAAGTCTGGGTTTATGAAGTTGTCAGGTTGATGGCCCTCGAAATTTGAAATCATTGACTGCAATAACACGGGAATCACAGACCTTGTGTAAATTGCTGGAATGGGCCATGGTTATACCGGTAACAACGTGTTCCATTCGATTAGGTAAAATGTGTCTGTCGAGGCCAAGTTTTTTTTAGTCGACCACGAAGAATCAAACCGCAATGTTTATGCTGTGCGATTGGAGGCAATTAATCAAATAGGGAGAAACGACGGAATCAGAGTAACGTGGATGCTGACCGACGCTGAGCGTTACTCAAAAAGAGAAATCGAGAGAGTATATATATATATATATTGGAGGAGAGAGAGTATATATATTGGAGGAGAGAGAGTATATATATATATATATATATATATATATATATATATATATATATATATATTATTGCTGAAAGAAGATTGTCATTCAACGAACTGTTTTGCTGAAGCAAACACTAGGTTCCCTTCATACTCTCTCTTATGTCCCTTTGAAATTTTGAGAATCAAAATTTTAATGTCCAACATGTCCTGGTTATAAAATGTTGTCAGTAAAACATCAATCCTGAGTAAAACGGATACACATTTGTGTAAAAACAACAGGCATTTATTGAGGCATTAAACATAACAGTATGAACTTTGAAGTCCCATTTGAATGCACATTGTTTATTATGTCATTGGCTGGAATTACACTGGTGGGAGAAACACCTACTTCACTATAAAAGCTTAGTAAAACAGTGACCACATCATTGGTTGAACCATGGAGGGACTCCTAAACAGATTGAGAAGACTGAACACAGAAATTAACCATGACACACACCGAGCAACCAAGTAGAACAACAGACCTCTTTCAAGAGGGATTTGTGCCATCCTTCAAAAAGGACAGCCAAAAGATTTGCAGGAAGACTTGGGGATTGGTCACAAAATTTTTGCACTCGGGACAGATCTGAAACACATGAAGATGTCGTGGGGAGTTTTGTCCAAACTAGAAGAGTTTAATGAACTCATGTCCATAATAGATGAAGCAGAAGGGAAGAAACTGATTTGGGCTCTAAAGCCTGCTATGCTTGCTCTTATACAACCCAAATTCTTGGAGGAACCTTGTGAAGGGGTCACACTTCCAGTTGCAGCTTGCCTCAGTAACATCATGAAATTGACTGCACCTATAGAGCCATATAATGATGATGTTATGAGAAGGATTATGAGGTTGATTGTAGAGACTTTTCAGGATTTGGACAATAGTGCAGGCTCTACCTTTGGGAAAAAGATGGAGATTCTATGGAGTATGGCCACAATCAAGATTTATGTCATCATGTTTGACCTTGAGTGTGATGACCTGATTTTGCAGATGTTCCAATGCTTCTTCAGCATTAGGAGACATCATCTTGACACCGTCATAGCACACATGCAGTCCATCTTGTCATCATGTATGAGAGACCATGAGACCATTGGCCGAAAGTTGCAGACCCGGTTGTTGAGCATTTGGTCTCGCCCGCTGCTTATGAGCTAGCCCAAGGGCTAGTTGAGCAGAACATTGAGCTTCTCAAGAGATAGTTGACCAGGGAGGAGCTGCTCCAGTTTGGTGGGTCAGGCAGCAGAAATGAGCCGAGGAGGAAGGGACTTTGCTTCATTTGCAAAGAACCTTGGGGGCCTAATCACTCATGTTTGAGAGATGCAGATGATGTGGCGGAGGCATGACAGGAGGGCATTCCTTCTGTATTCCAGGGTGAGGACTCTTCTTCAGATGAGTCCATGGGATCAGTTGAGGACGCTTCTGGGGAGCGAGAGCAATCATGCAGAGGTGATGACAGTTCCAGTTGCAGGATGAGCAGTCACGAGACTCTACGGGAGATACTCTAGGTGATGAGTCCCTTGTGACGATTCAACCAGAGCAGCATATGATGGAGCTTGAGTTAGCAGAGGAGGATAATATGCACATCGGGCATGATATTCCTTTGGGGGAGAGCCAGATGGGTGCCCACATTGAGTCTATGATAGGCGGCTAACACTGGGGTCAGCCATTGAGGTGGAGCAGTTAGATGCACTGACATCGAGTACGGTGACAGTGGTTGTAGATCCATATCCTCTGGAGGTGTTGGAGGTTGATGGGATTGTTCGGAAGGGGGCTAGTAGACAGCAGGAGCATGACATTCCTGATCATGAGTGGGAGGAGATGTTGGAGATGGTGGAGCATCCATCTGTGGGTCGACACAGGGATGAGGTGCAGATGGATGTACACGTAGTCAGCAGAGCTGCAGTATTTTTCAGTGAGTAGCACTCTCCAGGAGTACATCGATGGGGCTTGTAGCATATCTTGCCCACTTTGGCCCATTATAGAGAGAACGGCTTCCTTCTACAGGCAGTTTTCATTGGCAGACAGGGCAGAGTAGGGGGAGCTGATTACGGGCTGGCAGCAACACTCTAGGCGTGTTCCATATGCAGTTGTTGCTACATTGGATTCTTTTTCCAGGATGGACTAGCGGGAGATCATGAGTTGGTATCCTCTCGATGGTACGATATTCTTCGTAGGGAGCACAGCAGGGCAAGGGCCCTTAGACATGACACATGATACAAGTTCCAGTTGGCAGTGGGGCAGATTCTTCAGCATCCCATCTCGGTTTCAGGAGAGCAAAATCAACAGTGGATTTAGTCAGGGATTGGATTGGAGAGAGGTGATGAGTTGGTACACAGTTGATGGGGCAACTTACACCATCGTAGATCTAGCGCAGCAGGAGACGTGGTCTTCCCCTCTTAGAGCATCAGTCATAGCTAGAGGCAGTGCGCAGTCTGGGCCGTGGGACTTGGGCGATGATTGGCCACCGTGGCATGGGGGTCCAGGAAGATTATTTGATGACAGGTACAGTGAGAGATCAGTTTGGGATCCCGACATTGAGGGGTCTATTCCGGGTGGCTTGACACATGCACATAGTTGCACCATGAGGTTTGTATGGGATCCGGGCATTGGGTCTCAGTTGCATCGGGCTGACAGAGTGGCCCACATATCTGGATTGCTTGAGGGCAAGCAATCTTGGGGTGGAAGGTCTGTAATATTCCCTTTTTTGGTGTCACCTACTACCAGGTCAGGTTGGACTTCCAGAGTTAGGAGTAGACAAGTCACATGTACAGATTGGTGCTACCAGTGGGCTCAGGAGCTATTTGGAGGAGTTTTGAGGAGTTTTGAGGGTTTCCGGAGGCATTCGCTTGATATACTCCATCTTCCGAGCGGTTTGGCTTTCGTTCTAGTGCATTCCGATAACTTTCGGAAATTTGAGTTATTTATGGGCTTAACTCAGCTAATTACACTCAAGGTGGCATTCCGGGAGGAATACATGATGGAACACCTTAGTGTAATAGCTCATTGGAACCGGGACGAGGATACCTACATGGTGGGACAGTTAGACACGGATTTCAGTGACCAGAGGAGGCGTGGTAGCCGATTTACCCTTTTCTGCATTAAAAAGGAATATTTTAATAAAAGGGAAAAGTGCTCCATGAATAAAATAATAATAAAATAATGCTCTAGAAGGCTCCAAGAGATCTATAAAAGAAAGGGAGGAGGCCATTGGGATATATCTTTTGGGATCATGTTATTTTATTTGTATGAGAGGTGTGAGACTGTGGTTCTCTACTTCAGCCGTAGCCCCAGGATGGAAACCCTCGGGTGATTTGTGAGTGTTGGACGAAAACCCAACTCTCTCGAGAAGACCTCATTCAGAGGTTTTGGAGAGCTTCAGGGATTGGTGTGAGGATCATTCAAATCTTCAACTTGTGCTTCAGTGGGTTCAGTGACAACTTTTGCCGTAGCCGATTTGCAGTAGTCTTCTTTCCGAGCCATCTACATCATTGCCAGTGTCATTCATCAGTTGGGCCAGAGATCTTTCTGGGTTTTGCTCCGCTTGCTTGGAAAGCTCAGGTTCCGCTGTTCCTTTATGTTGATGTACTTTTTACCATGGATTAATAAAATGGCTCAGTGATTTTATCGGCATCCATTGTGTTATATTGGTGGTTGTGTGTTTATTTCCATTTATTTTGCTGCTCAAGTCTATTTCTGCATTTTTAGTTAAAATATCCCATTTGGGATATTACAAAATTCATCTCCAACATGTTTATGATAGAATTTACAAGCATGGGATTGTGCTCAACAAGATAAATCTTGAATTTTCCTGCACTAGGATGGAATGTCTTGGCTTGATATTGTTCCAAGGTAGAGTTGAGTTGCAACATGTTTTGAAAGAACTATAAAAGTTTCGTGACACCATTGATGAAAAAAGATAGATGTAAAGCTTCCTATGGAGAGCCTTAATTATATCAAGAAATTCTATGAAAATCAGGCCAAGGATGTTAAGATACTAAAGGAAAAACTTAAAGATGTAGCATGGGCTTCTGCAATGACAAAATCTATTTAAAAATTAAACATAAGATTCAAAACTTGCGAAGTCTCACACTCCCTTAGCTTGCAATATATCCTTGAAACAGATGCTTCAGATGAAGTCTGGGCAAGGGTATTATTACAAAAGCATACTCAAAGGGAAGATGTATGTATGTCTGACACAAGATGTTTCAACGATGCAAAATTGAGGTATCCAGAGTTACTCAAAAGTATGTAGAGTGCGTACTCATTGGAGGATTTTGCATCCAACAAGTGCCCACACTCGAAATTTGAATAAACCTATAAGAAATGCAATAAAGAAATGTAGTTTTTTCTTTTCTTTTAAAATTTCAAAACTCTTATTTGATTATTTGATTATTTTCTTTAGGAGGCCTATTTTTTACCTCAAAATTCCTTCAATGTATTTTTAAAATTTTAATTTGGGGAAAATTATATATATATATTGAAATTATTAATTATAATTGTACAACTTCAGTAGGTTTAATGGTTTTTTTTGGGTTATCCACAAGAAAACAACTTTTATATACATATTGGTGAATATACATGTTTATGATTTCGAGGACTGTAAAAAATTCCTTCTACCAGCCCCTTGATAATATGAGTGAGTAAATCAGTTCAAGAAAACAACATATATTTATTCAGGCAAATACATTCACGAAAGTACTTTTTGTTAACTTCCAAATGTGTGAAACTAGGTTGTAGATGCTTTTGTTGTTGAGAGATTGTTGGAGAAACCTATCAGGTGTTACCTGAGTGCAACAGAGACAAAGAAAAACTCAATGGCATATATGAAACCATCTATAATCAACAACTTGGAAAAAAAATAATGTGTTGTGTGTAGTGTGTCAAACATGGTTGACCATTTGGTCATGTTCCACTACTTCCATAAAGTGAACGACAACAAAAGTGCTTACATGTAGCTCAAGTGCTTATTTGGAAAGTCTTTCAGTTGTGTTATTTAGCTCTCTAAGAATGCGATTGAAGGATAACCATTCAAAAGTGGAAATAACATCTCTATCCTGTAGATTGGCTGTAAATAAATGTTTTATATGGAGATCTTGTTATTTTCCCAATCAACTACGAGATTTGAGTCTCCCAAAATTTGTAGTGATACTTTTTAAAGAGTTTCCACTTCCAGGAGAGTACAAAGGGCTATGAACACAACTCGATTGTTTGTGCCCCTTCCTAGGGCGTATCGTGCTTGAACAAAGGAAGACTACACCTGTTGGAAATACTGAGAAGGGGGGGGGGGGTGAATCAATATTTCTTTTCAATTGTTATTTTTACCAATTAGATCACTTATATTTAGAACACAAAATGAACAATAAGAATAAATGTTTTTATTAATTTCTTCTTTACAATAAATCAAGTACAATATATGTAGGGTTCCAACCCTAGATGAAGACACCGATCTTCAATCTCCTAGACTCCAACCTGTATTTTCCAAGCACCGACTTGGACTTCCAAAGCTCCAACCTTGTCAATTCTGAGGCACCAACCTCAAGGGCTCCAACCCTATATCTGGTACAAGCTCCAACCCGGTCTCTTGAGGACTCCTATCCTCTAGAGCTCCGACCCTATCTTCCAAGGCACCAACCTTATCTCTATAAGGCTCCAACCTCATGCTTCAATTCATCAAGATATATTTGGCTATACTTCACAACTCCCAATGTCTTCTTCAACGAGCCCTGACAATCTTCAACTATTCCCTCACTTAGTCTTCACGTCACTTCATCAATGACAACCTTGTTCTTCACAGAAGGTGTCTCCACTGTTCTTCATGATACCCAAAACAAAGATCTCCAAGGTTACTTCATGATGACTTCAACGATGTATCGTGATCTCCAGGGGTGCCTTCAAGATGTCTTCAATAGGTAGCCCAAGTTCTGCACCTGCTCTAAACTTCTTCAAGAACTTCTCGAGGAAGTCTTCACTTTACTTGCCCAACAAGGTATTTCTTCTCTAGTTCTTCAATAGGTGCTTCAAGATGTCCTCAAGAATATCTCAAGGCAACTCCAAATCTGCTTCAAGATGTATATCAATTCCACCAAGAAGTCTGCACCAAACTATGCCCAATATATTTCTCTCAATGTCACATCAATCTTCTACACGAGAGCTACTCCTTTAGGCCTTCAATATATTCTTCAAGATGTGATGTTAACAATTCTTCACAATTTTCTCAAGGTGCTGGACTGTTTCTGAATGTTGTCCTTGTAGTTGTCTCCTCTTTACTTGTTTAGCATAATTATATAAAAGTCCAAGCCTTAAGCTTCCATTACAAGTTAATCTTCTTCACAAATGATTTACTTACCTGTCATATCCGAGTCACCCAAATTTATCAAGCCACTATCCTGTCTGAGATGTAATTCAGTGCTTGAGGAGAGCAGCTGTCCGTGCTACCACAGGTTTGGTCACATGTCCGAATCTCTTATAGTTGGCTTGTCTTAAAATAAAAAACTCCCAGAAAATTTTCCTGAGATCTGATCCTTCACAAGATGCTATAGCTCAAACGTCACTGCAATCTGGCTTACTAAACTGTGTTATCTGGGCTTTCACAATAGTCAACAACCTCATTGTCTACCACAGTTCTGTCCTCAAATACAAATTTTAGCTGCTGTGATAATGGTGTACATGTCTGAGCTGTTGTGGCTACCTTACAACTGCCTGTGGTATTTTCTTCCTGAAATCTGTATTGAGCAAGAGAAATATTCCCCTCGACCTCCTTAAAAATTTCCCAAAACAGTGTTTTTATGAAGTCCTCTCCTCGCTGTTCTGTGTTTTTCAGATACTCTTCACCAAAATTTTGAGTGCTAAAATGAGGTGTCTGAACTCATATTAATATTGGTTTGACGTTAGAATGAATGGACACGTCTTTCTGGAGGTAGGTCTACATGAAGAGCAAGGATAGGTCGGCTCACTGCTAAGGTTAATTTGTATTGACATAAAAATTCCATATCTAATCAACCGATGGGAGTTACGCGGCAAGTAAAGGCTCGTTGGAAAAAGGAAAAAATCCTGTTTCGGATGGTCTAGGGCTCACTGTGATAGGCTGCCTCCAAGGTGACAAAATTTATTTTTCTTTATAACTGCCCTTGAATTTTTATGTGCAGAAAGTGATTGGGACAACAACAGGTCATTAGACCTTCTTTGTTGTTATGACTCCAACTATGTCTTTATATTATTTCCACGTCATCATGAGGTCCTCCATGTCATCATATGTCACCAAGTGATTCATCATAGTGTCATCGTGTATTCATGTCATATTGCATTGATATGACATAGGCAACTTCATCATTAGGAAAGTTCCAAGATAGTAAGATAGTCTTCCAACCATCAAATGAGATCTTCCATGTCATCATCTAATATTCCAACCATGTGATCATCATCACATGTAGTTCTCCATATGTCATCAAAGATTAAGGTCTATATCATCAATTGCATGCAACATTAGATCGAGTACTTCTTAGTGCTTCCTTCATTGGTTTGAATTCTTCGTGATTTGACATCTAGATCATCAAGTGCATGCAACATTAGATCAAGTACTTCTTAGGGCTTCCATCATTAGTGGTTTGACTTCATCGTGACTTAACATCTTCATTGATGGTATCAACCAAGCGTCATGGCATCATCATCTGGAATCAGGCATCGTAAGAATATTGACATCTCAGTCAATGCCATATTGGCGTCAATGACAACCTTGATTAACAACACCATTGAAAAACCCCATGGAATGGTTGGAGTGAGTGGGGGAATTATTATAAATCATGGTTTATGGGGTTAGGGATGCTGTAGCAGCTTAGTGATCTGGTTCAGGATACAACAATGGACATCAGAAGTGCTCCTAGGAAAATGTTGTAAAATTACCGCCACACAACCAATGGTTATGGAAGATACACCTGCTTATCAATAGCATGTAAACCGTCTTGGTATATCAAGAGGCCTAACCTAAGGCAAGATAAGGCCTGCTAAAGGGGGATGGACTAAGTGCGATCTATACACCTATGCCGATATTGTTTGACAACCTGACATGTGATATTTCCTTTAGAGATGTCAGATTATATTGCAGACTATGTGTTCAGTAGCAAAGTGTTGTTTTGAAGCTACATAGATCTAAGCTTCTAGAAAATTAATGGCATATATTGTCATGAATCGTGTTTGATTGAGTAATGGCCCTTGTCAAGTATGCAGAAGATGATGCTAGGGTTATGATTTTATTGGCTGAAATATGTTGCTGGTGTTATGGTGCCATTGCTTGATTCTTGCTGTTGCTGGAACAAATTAGTAGATGACAGACCTTTCTTTCAAACATTTGAGATATGAATCAATTTGTTTTGATTCAAGAAAGTTACTCCAGAGTTGAGAAACCTAGGGTTTGTAAACCCTAGAAAAGTCTTGAATGAAGAAGCCCTAGGGTTTGTGGATAAAACCCTAGAGCTATACCTAGATCGATGATTCCATGGGATGAAGAAACCCTAGCCAATGCAAGGAAGGAATGGAAAGCAACATGTTGATGATGAGAATTTATAGCTTGATGAAATTGCAAATGGACTTCATTGATTTCGGCAAGAAGGTAAGGATCAAGAGGGAGTTAACAATTCCCTACAATCCCAAGATCAAAAGATAAGTAATTTATATCTTTCTTCCTTGATTATTACTTTATTTTTGGTCATCCTCTTGTCTTTGTATCTTTTTCTTGGTTATAATCGTTTCTTCCATGACCTCCTAATGGTTTGTAGGTACATCGTGAATCTTGCCAAGGCTCTGGCAGTAGATGGGAACATTGGGAAGAACAAAGCAATGTTTGTGGTAAGAAGATTCTCCCCGGATTGAGTATAAACTCATCTAGAGTGGTTTGTGCTCAATAGGGAGAGATTGTATTGACATCTAGAACCAAGATGACCAGAAGAGCTCCTATTTTATAGGGAGCAACCCCGCCAACAAGTTTGAAGGATGCCATAATGGAGGAAATTGTGCCAAGACCTAAAGGGAAGTCAATGGTGACTTCCAAGTGGATCTACAAGATCAAGCATATGGTAGATGGTAGCATAGATAAGTACAAAGCGAGATTCATGGAAAGAGGGTACTCCCAGAAAGAGGGAGAGGAAAATGAAGTGACATTTGCTCAAGTTTCTAGTTATACTTCTATTATAATTATTATTTCTATTAATTTTGTTATGGATTGGAGATTACATTAGATGAATGTAAATACCGTTCTCATCAATGGAGTGACTGAGAAATAAGTGTACATAGAGCTACATCAAGGCTTTGAGGCACATGAGAGGGAATATCATGCTTGTAGGCTGAAGAAAGTTTTGTACAAGACCTCGGTCATGGATATTTGATGAGTCTTGGTTGATATAGTTATTATATGACTTGTTTCTGATGGAAGCAGGAGGAATCACGCGATAGAGGCATCGACAATGGTAGGAGGTTTTGCTTCCATGATAGAGGGAGAAATCAAGCCCTACTTCAATGTCAGAGGGAGTTGGCCTATGAGTTCGAGACGAAGGATTTTGGTTGGATACATTACTTATTGGGACTAAAAGTGTGGCAAAAGGCGGGTGAGATCTTCCTTGGCCAAAGGAAGCATATTATTACGACCCTTCAAAGATTTGGGATGATGGAAAACTAGTCCATGGACACTCCTATGGTAACTAATCTGAAGAAGTTGAGTGGAAGAGGGAGAAACCATGATTGCCACAACAAGATCTATTTCAATGTTAGAGGGAGCACCCATTTAGGGTGATTGGAAAGTAGCTATGGCACAACATGTGTTGAGGTACTGGCATAGTACAATTAGATATGGATTGAGATATGTCTCAAATGGTGAAGTACAACTGTAGGAATTCACATATTCTAATTGGGTAGGAAGTATTGAAAACAAGAAGAGAACATCAAGATGCTGTTTTAGTTTGGGTTCTACTATGATACCCTGGATGAGCAGGAAGCAAACATCTGTCACACTCAAAACTGCTGAAGCTGAGCATACTGCAACTTGTTTGGCGAGTTGTGAAGAAGTGTGGCTTTGGAAGCTACTCATAGGATTGTTTGATCAGGTGCAGGAGACAACCATGATGACAGGTCGAAGGACATTGAGATCATGGTACCACCACATTCGGAAATGTCGGAAAAATTCACATCAGGCTAAAGGGAGTGTTGATGTTGTAGCATCAAGGGGCGAAGATTCTCCCTAGGTCAATGGTATTGAGCAGGGGCCATGTAATGTGGCTAGGGATATTGGTCCAAATGGCATCAAGGCCCAGAGTGCTCCACCTGTCAGGGGTTACCTGACCATATTGCGAAGGGTTATTTGGCTAGTGGGTTGAGTGAGTGTCTTATAGCATCAGGCAAGTGTTTTTCCATTCAATAGCATGTGATTCCATATGGGAAAGGTAAATGGGCCCAGGGTTTCACCATTTCCAAAGGTTTTTGGCTAGTGGGTGACTAGATCCATTTGAAAAGGGTATGTGTAGTGGGTGACTAGATCACTTTGCATGATGATGATGCAAGATGCTTTCCACGTGGTTCTGGTATTACATGAAGTGGATGGATACATCAACATAACTAGATCATTCAATCTTTTCTTGGGACGAAGAATTTTATTTTTAGAAAAGTGTACATTTGAGGAAGTCAAGGTGAATACCTCGCTAGCTAAGAGGGAGTGTTGAATTTTGGTAGCTGCGATTAGTATTCTTCACTACAAGTCGGTCCTAAAGGGAAATATAAAAACAAGGAAATTTATAATTTCAACTTTGAATTTCAAATTTCCTCCAAAAGTACGATTCGACTCCAATTGCTTAAGTCAAACCAACACTAAGGATGTGTCCCTTTGGCACTAAAAGAACCATATATATTGGGACTCGACCTCCATGATTGAGAGACAATTTAGATGATCTATGAAATTTTCACTCTGAAAATTGTTACTGCAGTGATTGTTTTATTTCGCTTACTTATTATGATAAGTTATTTACAGATTCTTCAGTGAATTTTGAAGTAAACACAACTGCAACATTCACTCTAATCAAAAGCAGAAGAACAAATTAAAACACATATAACACAATAGAAACAACCACATGAACACAGTGATTTTTGGACAATTGTCCTTGGAAAAACCCAATATGGGAAAACCGGTGCAACAGATGAGGGTTTGTATTAATCTTCAACAATGAAAGGATCATTTACAGAATTTATGACAAGTAGAATCAATAACGTACACCTGATATGAATTTTCCAGACAATCCGGAAGAATTCCCGACACACGGGAAGACCTCCTGCACCCTTCGCGTCAATTTGCGTAGCCCCTCTGCCTAGTTACTACCTGGACTGCGTAAGTCTGTGTGGAGGGCTAGTGTTGCTGCTCAACGATGCCTTCCCTTCGTCTTCTAGGTTCCTTCTTCTCCGTCTCTGCAATCCCATCTCTACAAACTCACTCTTTAAAATCGAATTCTCTTACTTCAGAATCGATTTCCTTTGGGTACTGAAAATGTGCCCGACTTGCTTTCCAAATGACCCTCAAGCCTTCTCTTACAGTCTTCTCGCCGATGAATCAACAACCTAGATTATATCCTTAATCAATGGCTCAGATTAAAATATGACTTGATCTTCGTTTTCTAGAAGATTCATGCTCTACTTTATTAATACCCTTTAATTATTTAATTTCCCTAAGTTTAAGGATCACATTAAAATAATTAATTATTTTAATAAAGCAAAATCCGAGTGGAATTTCCACAGACGATTTCTGGGTTCTCTGGAATACTGCTGTCCAAGCCTCTCCTCAAAATTTGAGATCTGGAACACTTCCCGATGCTATAAAATAAACACTCCCTCTTAGCGAGGAAAGTGTTCAAGCAAGGTACCAACTCTATTGTTCCGATTCTAAAGAAACTGCTGCGCTACTGATGTCTTGGCTGCTGCCTCTCAACTCTGCACTGCTCCCCTCTGTACTACTGCCTGTGACACAATCTTTGCCACTGCCTCATTCGTATTTCAGCTCCCTCTGTCTCTGTAGACCACCCATTCCTTTACTGGAAAGGGTTCTCGACCATCCCCTTCTTTTCTCTGAAGTAAGTAAACTTAATCTTACTCAGAGCCTTGGTGAGGATATCTGCCACCTGTTTTCCTGTAGGAGTGTACCTCAAATGCACAACTCCCCATTGGACATAGTCTCTGATGAAGTGGCATCGAATGTCAATGTGCTTCGATCGGTCATGAAACACATGATTCTCAGAGAGCTTGATGTAACTCTGATTATCACACATAATTTCAGTCGGTTCCATTCTCTTCTTGAGTAAGTTCAAGAGAAGTTTACGAAGCCATATGGCCTCGCACGAAGCTGTGCTTGCTACCATATACTCTACCTCGACTGAGCTCAATGCGACAAACTTATGTTTTCTACTGCACTAGGAAGTCATTCCTGATCCGAGACTGAAACAATACCCACTGGTACTTTTCCGATCCACTGTGCTTCTAGCCCAATCTGCGTCTATGAACCCACTCAATTGGAATTCATTGCCCTTGGTGTACTTCAACCCATACTCGACTGTCCCCTTCAAATATCTGAGAACATGTTTGGCTGCTGCCCAGTGAGCCCTCCTTAGTTCCACCATGAACTGACTAAGAGTATTCACTACATAACAGATGTCTAGTCTAGTGTTGACCATGTACATCAATGATCCGATGAGCTGCCTATACAAGGTAGGGTCAACCTCATCATCCTCTGATGTGTCTATCTTCTTCAAGTTTGTAATCATTAGCATAGCCACGGGTCTACAATATTCCATCTAAAACCTCTTCAGGGTCTCTGTAGTGTAGCTTCCTTCCCTAAGGAATATTTATCCCTTAGCTGCTAGACCTCTAAACCAAGAAAATAGTGCATCTGCCCCAGATCCTTCATGTCGAATTCGGTAGCAAGATTCTCCTTGCAGTCTTTGATGAGCTTAGATGATCTAGTACGAAACATATCATCTACATCTAATACCAAGATTAGCGGCTCATCCCCTACTCTCAGATAGTAGAGGTTGGGATCTGCGTCACTCTTGACGAATCCCATCTTCTGCAAGTAGCTATCAATTCACCCATACCATGCCCTCAGGGCTTGTTTTAGACCGTACAGGGCTTTTTTAAGCCTAAAAACATGAGTCTTCTGCTCATGTGTCTCAAGGCCCTCTTGCTGTTCTATGTACACTTCCTCTTCTATCACCCCATTCAAGAACATTGTCTTGACATCCATCTGGTGAATCTCCCATCCCATCTGCGCTGCGAGAGAGATGGCAGATCTGATTGAAGTGTACTGAGCTACATGGGCAAAGGTTTCTTCATAGTCGATTCCTTCTTTATGTGCATACCCATTAGCCACAAATCTGGCTTTGAATTTCTCTATGCTGCCATCTGCAACATACTTGATCTTGTAGATCCACCTTGATCCTACAACCGACCTGTTATGAGGTCTAGGGATTACTTCCCATACATCATTCGTCATGATGGAGCTACTCTTCCACCATGACATCTACCCACACTTGATGTTGAGCTGCCTCCCGAAAGCTGGAGGATTCTTCGACCTGTGCTATCAATGCTTGGTACCCGTCAAGTTGCCTGCGTACACTCTTTCCATCTCTAGGGACTCCAACAAACTCTTCTACACCCCTCAGAATTTGTTGGACCTCTCTGCTCGTTCTCCCACTGGTAGTGGTTGGATTTTCCTGCTCTCCTACTTGCTCTTCTTTGGAAGAATTTTCCTCAGAATCCTTGTGCTGTGGAGAGGCACTCAAGCCATCCTCTATAGGATTTTGAGGCTGAACTAGTGGATCTTCCTCAACTTGTGTATTTGTAGCCATTTCCCAGAATCTCTGAAGGCTCTCTCCTCCATGAATTTTACGTCCCGCCTTACTACAATCTTCCAGTTTTCCAGAATATAGATGCGATATGACTTCACATTTTCAATATAGCCCACAAGATAACCCTTCTCCGCGGTTTGATCCAACTTCTTCCTCTTCTCATCTGGTACGTGGCAATACACCATACTGCCAAATATCCTGATATGGCTCACCTCAGGCTTGCTGTCTGTGAACACACTCTCAGGGGTTACCTTCCCCAATGCTCTATGGGGCACCCTGTTCTGCACATACACAACTGTATTGCAAGCTTCTGCCCACAAAAATTTGGGCATGTCTTTGTCATATAGCATCACCCTTGCAACTTCTATAATGGTCCTGTTCTTCCTTTCTGCAACTCCATTCTGTTCTGGATTGTAAGGAGCTGTCCATTCTCTCTTAATGCCTTCCTTTGCGCAAAAACTAGTGAAGTATTTATCAATATGCTCTTCACCATTATCTGATCGCAGCTTCTTGATCTTCTTTCTGGTTAAATTTTCTACCGATGCCTTGAATTCTTTGAAACGCTTAAAGACTTCATCTTTGGTTTTGAGAAAGTAGACACAAGTTTTCCTAGAATGGTCATCAATAAAGGTAGCAAAATACTTTGCACCACTGAGAGTAGTCGTGGAAATTGGACCAGAGATGTCTAAATGTATCAAATCCAATACACTCTTGGCCCTACTGCTGCTTCTTGGAAATGCTGCCTTGACATACTTCCCTAGTACACGCCCCCTACATACCTCATCTTTCGTCGTACTGAGTTCTTGAGCTCCCATGACAGTCTTCTTGAGAATATTCAAGGCTCCATGATGTAAATGCTCCATCCTTCTGTGCCATAATTCATTCAGATTCCTTTTGTCCGTACTGCCGATTAGTGCCATTGGGGACTCAAGCTGGAGCTTATATAATCTATGGCTCCTCACTGCAATTTGTGCCTTCCTTTTCCAACTAGGGTGTTTGATATAAAATTTATTTCCAATGAAGTATACATCATAACCCTTATTCCGGAGCTAAGACACTGAGAGTAAGTTCATCCCCAAATCCGGTACATGCAGAACGTTTGTAGCCCGAATCTTGTTGCCATCTTCTGTCTGAAATATTATGGTACCTCTTCCAACGGGGGTACACTTGGCCTTGTTTCCCATTGTGATATGGAAATTCATCTGCTCTTCTTGATAGCTCGAAAAACATTCTCAAACTCCTATCATATGAGCAGATGCTCCATAGTCAATATACCAAACTCCTAGAGAGGCCATGCTTGACACACAAGCGAAATCCTCATCTAGTCTGGATGCGAGAACATATATGTCATGCTCCCTCTGTTTCTCTATGTGCTCTGGAGGACTGTGTGGGCCCTTCCGAACTATATTAACGTCAGATCTTTGTTCCATTGCAGAACCTCCCTTTCTGTCTTTTGCCTTTAGCTTTGATACCATGTGAAATTTTCACTTTGAAAATTGTTACTGCAATAATTGGTTTATTTTGCCTAATTATTATGATAAGTTATTTAGAGATGCTTCAGTAAAATTTGAAGTAAACACAGCTGTAACATTCACTCTAATCAAAAGTAGAAGAACAAATCAAAACACGCATATCACAATAGAAACAACCACATGAAAATAATTATTTTTGGACAATTGTCCCCGGAAAAACCCAATGTGGAAAAATCGGTGCAACAGATGAGGGTTTGTATTAATCTTCAGCAGTGAAAGGATCAATTACAGAATTCATGACGAGTAGAATCAATAGCTTACACCTGATATGAATTTTCCGGACAATCCAGAAGAATTCCCGACACACAGGATGACCTCCTGTACCCTCTGCGTCAATATGCATAGCCCCTCTGCACAATCACTGCCTGGACTGTGTAAGTCTGCATGGAGGGCTAGTGCTACTGCTCAGCGCTGCCTTCCCTTCGTTTTCTGTCTTCCTTCTTCTCCGTCTTTGCTGAATTCTCCCTCCTCCTATCTCTGCAATCCTGCCTCTACGGACTCACCCTCTGAAATCAAATTCTCTTACTTCAAAATCGATTTCCTTTGGGTACTGAGAATGTGCTCGAATTTCTTTCCAAATTACCCTCAAATCTTCTCTGATAGTCTTATCGCTGATGAATCAATGGGCCAAATTATATCCTTAATCAATGGCTCAGATTAAAAGATGACTTGATCTTCGTTTTCTAGAAGATTCACACTCTGCTTTATTAATACCCTTTAATTATTTAATTTCCCTAAGTTTAGACTTGGGGATCACATTAAAATAATTAATTATTTTAATAAAGCAAAATCTGAGTGGAATTTCCACAAACGATTTATGGGTTCTCTGGAATACTACTGTCCAAGCCTCTCCTCAAAATTTGAGACCTGGAACACTTCTCGATGCTATAAAATCAACATGATCATCATCTATTAATTTTTTTGTTCGCACATATGAAGAGGAATATTTATGGGCTAAGTTTGAGAGGGCCAAATTTCTTGTGTTTTCATATTCTTGTGTCTGTAGGAGAGACAAGGCTCTAAAGGAGGTCAAGAGTCTCAGTTTGTGAGTAGAAAGGATCTTAACTTGATTCTGGCCAACTGAAATAAGATAGAGGTAGGTAGCAGCCTGTTTTGAGATCAAGCCTCAGGTCTAGAGGAGGTCAAGAAGCTTCAAACATTAAGAAGAGAGGTCCTAGCCGACTTAGGCTTGTGGAGAGGCCAACAAGGTAGAAAAATACCATAGGAAGGTGATTTAAGGATTGCTGTTCATGGGAGAATGGTTGGTCTAGCCCTAGGAGTTCCCAAGTTTCCTTATGAAACTCAGATTGTACTTTTTTTTAATGGAATATTTCTCCTAAGAAAAGACTGTTGGGTTTTTCCCTAGTCAGGATTTTCTTAGGGGAAAAGTTTGTCTCATGTGCTTGACTGTCTCTTTATGATTCTAATGTCATTATTGCATATCTGTTGAAATTTTCTATGTATAATTTCTTAATGATATGTGACATAAGATGAATTGGCTAAGAAATCTTTGGAAAGTAATTATCGGACTAGATTCAATATTTGATTTTGGGATCACCTTGTGCAAAGTAGTGGAACTTACCCTTTTATGTCTGCATTTTTGCACATACTTTACTTTCGCACGACTTTTTTCCGTACATACTTTAAATCCCCAGAAAGTTTATCTAGAGTGATAGTGTAATATTGTATGCTAGAGATTCATGCATTCTTAGGTAATTGCTTTAGTCTTGGTAATATTTTTCGAAGTTGGAGACTTATGGCATGAGTTTGAGTAACATGATTTACAAAACTTCTGCGACATGATGTCAATTTTTTCGTGATGCATCATACAAATTTCCCTTCTTTGGCTTCTTATTAACCGTGGTTAGCTGTCTAATTATAAAAGCGTAAGTTCATGCATGTAGTTGTGTGGAAGAATATAAATAATTATCTAGTAGTTGTCATTAATTTATTCATGACAAATTTATATTTTATTATTTACAGCCAAGTGTAGCAACTTTGAGCTTTATATTTGTCTTCAATGCATCAAAGTAACTTCATCTCTCTCCAGGAAACACAAAAAAAAGAATTCTATAACTAGAGAAATCATTACATGCAAGTCTAAATATCTGGGTAGCTTTCCCAAGATGATTATAAAATAAATATTTTATTTTGGGGCAATGTTGTATGGAGCAATGGAATTTATTGTTTTATCCCCTTTCTTCCACACAGATTTTAGGTGCGTACATTGTTTACCTAAAGTAATTAAGTTTGAAATTAAGTATGAAATGCAATTTACCTTTCTTATGCACATGACTAAAGAAAATGATTCAAATGCAAAATGACATTAACTCGAATCTATTGTCTGAAACTATTATTTTTTTCCCATTATTTTTTTGTTTTTTTTGTTTCAAGTTATATATATATATATTATTTTTTATTTTTTGTGTTCATTTTTTCCTTGTTTAGTTGCATTTGTTAGTTCGTGTGTTTCAAGTTCAATCATATTTTCCTAGTTTTTTGGTGCCTTGTTTTTGCTCTGTTTATATGTATCTCTTAGTTTGTGTGTTTTAAGCTACATGCATTTGGTTGGGTTAACAATATG
Organism: Pinus albicaulis; assembly: GCA_034641835.2. Classification (NCBI taxonomy): domain Eukaryota; kingdom Viridiplantae; phylum Streptophyta; class Pinopsida; order Pinales; family Pinaceae; genus Pinus; species Pinus albicaulis. The sequence continues at coordinate 638,181,866 of CM076581.1, read as the reverse complement.
CATTTCTTTGTTCGTGTGTTTCAAGTTACACGGATTTGGTTGGCTTAACAATATACTTGCGTGAAGTATGAAGCAATGATTTCAAAGACCTAATGAAATGCATACAAGTGAAGAAAATAAATAAATTTGAAATGCATAAAATTACTTACATGAAACTATGTAGTTTTTTTTTTTGACAGGAACATATATTGTATTGTATTATCT